>LPNX010266920.1:4042-134113 GCA_001517045.1 Pseudotsuga menziesii
GTCACTGGATCGTTCAAATCAGTCAAGGGGGTATTATAATTTCTTGCAAACTCGTCAGCTTGCAATTCCTCTATCTCAATTGTGTCAAAGTTAAAGTGGTTAGCTATTAATTCCGGTTCACCAAGAACCTCACTTACTCCTACTGGTTCAAAAGAACCACCTGTGCTTAGTCTCCACCTTTGAGGTAAAGGTGGAGGTTCCAGTGGTGTGAGAGGAGGAAGGTTTCTCAACCTTCTTGACCTTCTAATCTCTTGTTCCTCTAGAATTAAGACTTAAAAAAAACACACCCTAAGGCCAACTAATGACAAGCAGATCCACAGAGCATACACTAAAAATATCCTATAGTCTCAAGCAATCAAAAGAGGCTATAAAGATATGCTTTCCCGAAGAAAGCTAATGAACAATTACTTGGCGTCCTTGAGGGGTTATTAGGCACAAGCAGAGGAATCACCCAACTACCCTCCTACACTTTCCACAAGGGTTACCTTCCAAGTCCGTTCAAAGTGAACCAGAAATAACCTTCCGGTTTACCTAGGTATGAGCCCTAAAAAGACAAGAGACTAAGGCTACCTTGACAATACCTACTGTCTGGGGGGACAGTCGCAAGCCGAACTCGTACGCATGGGCAGGGTAGCTGATCCCGAAACTCTGTCTAGGATAGAATCCCCAGGTGCATAAAAGTCTTGGGTTACGTTTTGACAAGGATTCGGGGGGTTATCCCCTATGTCCAAGCCTCCATGCAGCCTAGTGCTTAACTCCCGTTTGAGAGGAGCTTCCCAGATACAGCAGTAGAACCAAGGATTTACCTAATGAATAACCCACTATGTCTGAGTTTATAGTTTGTGGGAAGTTTACACTCCCTATCCCACAAACCTAGCCTAAGCTAGTAGGTGGAAGGCCCTAAAAATAAAAACTTACTAATAGATTTTAAATTTATGCATTAATTTTAAGGGTTGTTCTTTACTCAAAGGAAGTGGAAGTGATGGACTGTATGATGTTTTGACTCAGCAGAAAATAAATGAAAGTAAAAGGTGTATTTAAAGCAAACTATCACTATAAAATAAACTTCTTTTCATTTTTTCAAATAAATATTGATGAACTATATGCAGCAAAAAGAGAAACTAAGCCTATATGTTTTTGTATTTTTCTGAGATAGTATTTCTTAAACTGAAACAAACACTACTCTAATGCAAAAATTACAATGCAAAAGATTAACTATGTTTTTTTTTCACTTTAAAAAATGCTCAAAAAACTATTGTGCATGTATAAATGCAATGCTTGAGTAAACTTGACACTTATAGACTGTATAAAAAACACAAACTGAAACTAACAGGCAAACAGAAACTAAAAACCAGCAAGAAAAGCAGGCTAGGACCTCAACTTGGGTGCAGACAATGACCGAGAGATCACTGCAGACTTTTAAATAGGCAAGTGCAAACCAATAACTGATAGACAGTAGACTGGACAGACAGATTCTAAGACCCTGATCACTGATCTAGACTCAGGCACTCAAACCAACAACCCAAACAGGCCAGAAAGTTTCAAGATGCATACAGTAAATAAAACAAGTAAAGAGAACCCAAGGGCTTCGAAAAGCACTAAGATGTGATCACCTGATACACTCAGACAACTCTGCAACACTCTTAAAGAAAGTCTTAATAGAAAACAGGACTTATAACAGGCCAAAGAACAAGCAAACTTTGACACAAAAATCACATTTTTCAGGAGTATACGCGACTGTGTAGTAGTGCAGGTCGCGAATGATGCGCGACTGTACAATGGAACAACCCGCGTATGAGACTCAGTATTCACGACTGTCCAGTGGGACAACCCACGAATGGGTATAAAAATAATTCTCAAAAAAAGAGAAAGACCCAAGACTTTCAAATGCTACAGTACGTAAGAAAACAGGACAAAAAATCACAAACAAAACTTCGAGCAATGACTAGTCAGGACAACAGAAAAAGACCTAAAGCAGACTAGGCATCCCTAAGGAGTCGCCAGTTCTGTTGTACAGGATAATTCACCTAATAACCTAGGTCTGGGGGGTTACCAACATACTCATGACTTGCAGACAGTTTGACTCTAAAAGCATAGAGTAGGAAATAGGAAAGTAGCAGAACTTACTTGTATTGAACGAAGGTTGATCCTCGCTATATTCTTCCTCTCTGAGCTACTTCCAAAGTCTCCAGGATAGTTCCTCTTTCACCTGTTAATAAACACTCTTCCAAATACAAAGCAATTCATATATATAGATGCAGGTTAGGCAAATCATATATCATATTGAAATGTAAACATTTACCAATCCACAAGATATGAAACACATATGGAAGAAGTAATATCTTTATTAACAATAATAGAAAGAGTTTAGGTTACAACCCAATGTCTGAACAAGGACTCCTCTCTCACCAAAGGATTCTGAGTTTCTCTGCTCCAAAGATTTCTGTAGACAATCCACCAGCATGACTTTGCTCTCCAAGTATATCTCTCCAACCCCCTCCCCAAGGCCTCTATTTATATGGATGAAATGAGGCAGTTCTCGAAGGTTAGGGAGGTTGTGGCAGTTAAGAAGATTAATTTAAATGAGTAAACTAATCTTCTATTAGCGCGTGGTTTTAAATATTAATTTTGAGGAAACCATACGCGGGTCTATAGTAGAGAAACCCGCGTATGATACGCGACTCTATACAAGTGCAACCCGCATATACATGTATGCGCGATCTGCTGAACATGATACTCGCGTATGATGCGCGAGATGCCAATAGATATAGTCGCGAATGCTACTCAAAATCTCAAAATGGCAAAGTAATCAGCTGGGCATATAGACAATGTATTTCATCATCAACCAAGGTATAGTGAATATGGGAAACCTCAATCCATAAGTGTCCTTTTGTGTGCCGACATGAGGGATATCAGCACTCGGACGGAGAGGTGCCATTCAGGTGTATAACACTTAGGTTTCTTAAACTCTTTTAATCATGGCGGTCTTGATCTGGACAAGTGTTCTAGGTACTGTGGTATACTTCATATACCATGTTAAGGCTCTATCTCTTAGTGTGGTGACCAACTGTACAAGTTTAATATTATCGTCATTGATGGTTTTAATGGTCCACATGGCTTCATAGAGAAACCAATGCTGCTCCGGGTCCTCTACCCCTGTACCCTTAAAGATAGGTAGCTTCATATCATCCCCCATTCTATTTCTACGTGGTGGATGTTGATTTGCTGTGTTACTACCACTCGGCGGTGTAGTTGGAGGTGATGTAGCGGTGGTAGGAACTGTCTGCAAGCTACTTGATGGAGTTCCTACGGGATTGTTCTGAGTCCCGGTCTGTTTCTGTGGGGTGTAAGGGTGGTAAGGGATACCCCCCTCTGTTCCTTCTGTTGTACTATGACTCTATTGTCTAGTATTATCTGAACTGTCTTCCAATATGGGAGATCTGAAATCTACTTTATATTTCTTTCCACTACGTGTTCGTCCAATATCATCAAAATCACTTTGAAACTCTTGTGACATTACTATCTTTACTTATTCATCTGAAACTAGGTCCATTGTTCCTTTTTCATATAATAACACCTTAACGGACAAGTTTAAAGATTTTAGGTACTTACCGTGATATCCTTTGAAGAAGTAGCGCTCAGCCTCGCTGAAGCTTTTTCTCTGTTCAACTGCAAACTTTGTGATGAAGCCTTCTAGCACACTCGCAAGCCAGAAGTCTACTGCTCTCATAATGGGATTATCAAGGTTCTTCACGGTCTGAATCAGCTCTGGTGTCCAGATAATGTTTCTTTTCTTCTTGAATATGCTTGTATCAGTCAACTTTGATAACCATTCGTAAAGCTCGTTTCCAAAGGTTGCAAAAAATATTGCATGCAGGTCTGTAACGATATGTTTTTGTAACCAGGCCTCTGTACTCAGTCTAGGACTCTTGTTCTCTCGTTCGGCAAACTCTTTCGCCTTAGACCAAACCCACTCATTGAGTTCGTCTCTAGTAGGCCGCCACCAGAAAATCAATGATCAGTTTGTTCAAAACCGGCAATGGAACCATTTGTTGGTTTCTGAGCAGACCCGGGTTTAATGTATTTAACCAACAACACCCCTAGCTCACTGGCCCTTTCGGCGACAGACCGCAGGTCGGCCTGAAGTCTCACCCGAAGTGATTCTAATGGGTTGGCCAAAGACTCAAGTGTCTTCGACCAGGTTCTGTGGCATCCTGGGTGTCTCGCAGCTCTTCTAGCCTACGAGATTTCTCTCTACGCGATGTGCACTTCCTCTTACTCGCGATGACTCCCACCCTTGCCGCATCACCGTGCCTCAGACCACATGTAACTCCCTCGTACGCTAGATCCCCAACCACAGCGCACCGTAGCTTCTCTGCTGGAGCGATATCGCCTCCCTACGATATCCTATTACTGCGGCTCCACGTACTTAGTGCTACTTGCTCCAACTTACAGGGCTCGACGTACAAGGCTTCTTACCTCTGCGACTCTTAATTATAAGAACTGAAACATAGGTAGACTTTTATACAAAGTTCTTAAGGATTTCAACTTGCAATTATTTCTATAGTGCTGTAAACTGAATAACGCATACATACAATAATTGTAAGCAAGGTTCATGAAATAACTGATACATGCAACAATTAAACACAACACATAAATCAATCACACAACACTCGATTTTAACATGGTTCACCTCCAGGATGGAAGTTACATCCACAAAAATGTGTTTCTATTATAGCTTAGGGGAAGGTAAACACAGTTCTGCTGCACCGCATATGCAACTCGAGATCTTCTAGGTAACTCTACACACAACCTGGAGCCCTTCTCTCTTAGATCTCTTCTCTTCTATATATTGCACCTCTTACAATATACTCTTCCCTCTCTATCGATCCCTGCGGATCGTCACATGCATGCTCAATGAGCCAGCTACTGGTTATAGTAAGATAACTACAACTAATAACAGAACCAAAGCTTGGCTCCTATACAACTGACCAACTATTGTCTAACCTTATACAATTGTCCAACCAACCATTTACAATACAAAAATACATCCCTTTATGGGTGGCCCGAAGGTCTCGCCATTACAACACTATGGGCCTGTCCCAACAGTAACCCAAAACCCTAACTAGTGATAGTCGGCCTATCTGTACTTAAGGTGGCCACTTTTCGTCACACCACAGCTCTCTGTGGTCTTCCATGCTTCTCGATGCTGATCATGGGTATTGTGCACCACTTCCTGCCTCTGTCCTTCGTCTTCAATACCTCAGCCTCGTTGCTTCTTTTCCTCAATGAGGGTAGCTGATCCCTCCTGTCTTCCACCGCTGCCTTCAATGCAGTGGTTGAGCTCTCTCTTCTCGACCGCTCAGGTACCGTCATCTCCTTTGACTTTTTTGTCCCAACAGTCATGGTTTTCGGCTCTGATCTGCAGCTGGAAACATGCTACAGCGTCGTAGCTCTACCTTATCTCCTCTCCGCCAAAACTATCTATCTGCTAAACTGGCAGCTTCTTCTGTAGCTGCGGGACCCTGCTCCAACAACCTTCTTGATTGTGAAGGCTACAGTCCTCAAGGGTCAATCCACTATGTGTTTGATGGGGATTTTCCCTCCTTGGGAATGGATCCCCATTGAGCAGTACTTGTCAATCAAATCATCCACATATAACTATTTTCCTCATGGACCTTTCAATGCTACTGGTATTCCCCTATGGGACAATCCAGTCAAAAAATAGATGTCTTCCACATCTATAGTCAAAATATCGGTCTCGACCATGAAATGTTCTTGATCCAGGTCCCACATATGGATCGTGTGATCTAGTAGGAACACATATTCCCTCATCCATGGTAATATGAAGAATTTGAGAATCCCACACTCACTAAGGACCCTCACAGTCATTGGTTCATTTTTCGCTTGAAGATCATCCAACTCATGCTCTCTTTCTTTCCAAAACACCAATTTGTAAGTGGTTTTCCTGCTAAAAACAATTTAAACATCTATTAGAAGCATGATTAAACCCTTGGAAGAAACAAAAGATGCAAGCGAGTGGCTAGTTTTTTATTTTTTGAAGTGACCTAGCCGTTGGTGCACTTCTTGTAGGAGGATAGAGCGTCATAAATTTTCCCCCATATTGACAGAGCGTCGGCCTGGGCATGCTTTGTCTCCTTAGAGAAATGCTCCAAAAACCAAAAAAAATGACTTAAATTTAGAAAAAAGGGCACCATGAAAATGAAGGGATAAATTTTAGCTCTTACATAATATGAATGGTTCAAGCAAAGGTGGTCTAAAACTCCTGGAATCGTCATTAGAAAATCAACCTGTTTGCATAAAAATCACTCCAACACTACGATAAAATTACAATGGTAAAAAATAGTTATTATTCCCTTTTTATATCATTTTTTTTTATTTTTGTTTAAAAATAATTGATCAAATATTTAAATTTTTAGGGTTTTTGCCATGTATTTTCTCTAGTTTTCATAGTGAACTTGTTCTAACTCCAGTTTCAAAGATCGCGGGTTATTTTTATGACACATTTGGTTATGAATGAGTTTCTTTTGTCTTTTTCACACTCTAGACTAAGATGAAAAAGTATCGACCGTCTTGTATACCTTTGACATGCTCGTTAAAAACTCAGTGAAAAGGTATCGAGTACACTTTTACTGTTTTTTAGACTCATTAAAACTGGATTATGAAAAAAGACACCTCTTATGGAGTTACCTTTAAGCTATTTTCTTACTCCTAAAATACAAAAAGATTGCGAAGCGAACTTGATGCTTTCACGCTTGTAAAAGTATTTGAATGATTGTCTAGTTGAAGATAATTTACCCCTTTTTCAGATCGATTAGACCCATTTATGAAAAAGGTACGCTCTAGCTCATCGCAACTAGAATATTTATCTTGGGCATTAGTTTATACTTTTTTGGGCCTCGGGGACTAAATTTACGAAAAAAGTCCACCCTTATGTCTTCTTAGTAATTTCAAACTCTCTAAACATGAAACGACGAATGAGTTCATATTTCATCGGACTCATAAAATCAAATGATGAAGTGACCTTTCTAGGAATGAACCCCTCCTTTCTCAGGTTCATAAAACGTATGAGAATGGACCCATCCCTTGATGAGATACAACGAGTGTTTGTTACCCTCTTTGAACTTGTTAAAACAAAAAGAGTTACTCATCCTTCGTGTTGAGGAAATTAAGGTAATGGAAAATGTATTTTAATTTGTATTAATGGAAGCTCATAGTCCACCTTTGAACATGGAACATGTCTGCAATTTCATTTTTAAACAGTTGGGTATTCAGCTTATCCTCGAGTCTATCAATTTTTGTGAGTCATTCAACTCCTTTGAGTCAATTTAGAGAATGCATCGTCATATCCTCACCTTAGACTTGGTTTATATCTCGTTGAATCAATGATGCTAAGTCATTTGTCGTGCTAGTCAATGTTCAAAGGGATTCTCCTTTGCAAAATACCTCTTCAGTAATGACCTTACCTTCCGTCAAAATTAATTCATATTTGAGGCAGTCCTATGGTTGTTTTCATCACTTCAACGTCATCTTTTGTTCCATGTTTCGTTTCGATGATGGGGGAATCATCATGGATCTCCTTCGATGACTCTATTCCTATCGGCTTCAACTCATCATCCGAGAATTGGAATTAGAAACCTAGTCAAGTACCTTGAAGCATGCATGCCTCAATGACAGTTTTCCTCGCTTTCAACAACAGGTTTTCATCAATGAACTCTGATTGGAATATTATACTAAGTGTTCGACTTGAATTCCTTTATTCACATTTGGGAGAATGTATTGAGATACCTTGAGAATCATTTTGGCTGAGAATCCATGACAGAAGTTAATGGCATCTTGTGGAGAGTTTGCGGTAAGTGATAGTTTAGTGTCTACATTTCGAGCCATCCTTGGCTGATCTTCAAGTCATTATGGATGCCTGGGATGATCTTTAAATCTCAAATTCATATAAATATAGAACAATCATAAGAATCCGACACTAGGGCTTTTAGGTTAGAAAGTAGGTTTTGTTGATTTATTGTATTTCAATTAGTTTTAATTCCGTTTTTATATAAATGTCTATAAATTTATTATTTTCCTAATATTATTTACTATTAATATATTGTTTATTATTTTCTTCATATTCTTTAATATTAATATATTATTATCTTTGTTGTAAAATTTAATTACAAATTTTTATTATTTAAATTACTATTTATTCTTTTTTCTTATTCTATTAATTACTTATTAGATTAACCTATGTTTGTTTTGTTAAAAAAATTATTATTATATGTTATAATTTTTGTTTTTTTATAGTTTATTAAAGCATGTTGTTTAATTAATACTAATTATTAAATTATATTAACCTGTTACTATTAATATTATTATATTCTTATGTTTATGTTTACCATATTAATTTATGTTATGTTTTTGTTTATTAAAGGTTATAATTTATATGTTAATTCTATTGAATAGTTAATAAGTTGTTTAATCTTTTATGCTTTAGGTTATCTTTTATAGGTAGTGTTAATTTAGGTGTTTGGTGTTTATTGGTTAGCTTATTTTAGTGAAGTTAGGAAGCCATGACCTATGGATGGTCAAGCCATTATCTCTGTTTAAATAATTGGGGTTTTTTACGATTTCAATAGCCTCCCTAATTCTTCTTAAGGACTAATTATCCACCTGAGAAATAACTTTCATGTCTTCTATCTTGATTAGGTGTTTTGTGCCATGAGAGTGTTGGGCCAAAGAATATTTATGCGTTCTATCTAGACGGATGTCAGGGCGGTGTTCTTTAACCTCAGTTCGAATGGATCTACCTGTTTCACCGATGTAGGCCTTCCTGCATTCACACGGAATCATGTAAACACATTTTTTTAGGGAAGGATCTATGGGGTCTTTAACTGATCTCTGGATCTTTCTGATGTTGTTAAGGGGCAAGAACACAGAGCCAATACTTTTCTTCTTCAATTTTTTTCTATCTTGTATGTATGGAAGAAAAGCCTTGTGTTACCCCACCTTATTTTCTTTTAGGTAATCTTTGGGTTTTTCAGTTTTGGAAAAATCTCTCCTGATTTGATCTCAGTCATACCCATTACTTAATAAAACATTATGTAAGTGTTCTTTTCCATCTTCTATGTGCTCTGTATCTGATATCCTTATGGCCCTGGTGATCAATGTGTTTAGGAATCCCATTTTTTGTTGAATCATTGAAATTAATGGTGATCTCCCTCGCACTTGTTAATGGTATACATCAATGACTAGTAATCAATTGGTTTCTATCATGTTCAAAATCATGAAATCTATTCACATGGTTAGAACTGTATCATTGGAAATTGGAATGAAGACCTTGGGTGGTTAGGTAATCACTTGAATATGTGCCTATCCTCAGTTTGCATTGGAATATTATTTGAAGGCATGACATGGATCCACATTGTATGTTTGGTGGTTGTATTCAGTATTGAGTTTGGATAATCTACTTTGTATGTTCCATATCCATGTTCATTTTTCAGTCTTATTGATCATGGATCTATAGTGTATTCTTGGTAGCCATGATGTAGTCACCACCCATGGATATGGAGTGCATTGGTATGCAACCATGAATGAGTCAGATAGTTGGTCACTGGTCTTGCATCAAATGTAAAATCATATCTCTTTTTCCTCTGATACCATATCGACATATAGCAAAGTGTTTTACCTATCACATCCCTCTATATTTATACTTTTAGGGGCATTTTCTTGTGCCTAAAATCTACATCAATGCTTCAATCCCTCAAAATCCCTGGCCAAGAATTATTTTGAATACTTTTTTCTTACTCCTATCCTGGAAGGCACACTTTTCCTTCGATGAAAGAGCACCATCTATCTCTGACACATATTTCACATTGTTAGTAGGCACCGGTGGCACCTTTTCCTTCACTACAAGGTGCGTCGACACACTTACTCTCATTGCAAGGAGCGACAACAAGCTTTAAAAGGAAAAAGAAGTTTCAAGAATCCTCCAAGCAAAATATCTCGTGGAGGATGATCTAAACTACTTGGGAGAGCTGGCACTCAACCTACTAAACCATAGGGATCATTTCCTAACCTCTTCCCAAAATATCTCAAGTCATTTGGGCTTCCCTTGGCCTATAAAAGAAGGCTTCATGGATCATGTGAGAGGATACCAAGAAGAGAATCCTTATGTTGTTGGATTGAAGTCTGGTATAGAATCAAATCGGAGAGAGTGTTGCAAGCAAATATCTTGTATTAGTTGAGAGTTGTGTGAGTGTGTCAAAGACCTTGTGGAGACAAAGTGCTTGGCATCAAGGCTTTGGTTGTAGCTTTATCTTTTCATTATTTAATACAAAAGTGTTTCCCTTTCTCATACATAATTTATGTGAATATTTATCATTTATTATTAGATTCCTTGATCACTAATATAGATTGTTGTTTTATCTTGTTACTCTCATCCCTTGTTGTGTTTCTTGTGTTTCTTTGTAGGTATAGTAGATCACATCAAGATCAGTGAAACAAGGACAAGACTTCAGATCTAAGGTAAGAGAGTTGTTTATTCAAGTAGATCAATTATCTAGAGAAAGGATATGTTGATGTGTCTTTTTGTTCTAGACTTGTACCATGCATGCTAGAGGAACAATTAGTGTCCACACTGGTTGAGGTATTCCTAGAAAACAATAATAATTCAATATTTTCCCAAAAAATGTTTTGTCTTGACATATCAATTGTTTTATAACATTTATCCGATGTCTATAGTAGTAATTACAAGTGATTGGGTCTTTTCTCACAAGATAATCAATATCATATTCTTCTATTGTTTTAGTGTTTATTATTATTATTATTATTATTATACAATTTAGCCAATGTAGTTACTAAAGGAATAAATCGGTGCTCCGCACTTGTGAATGTAATAAAAAAAGTTGGAGGTCCTAATTGATGTACCATTGCAAATATATTTTTCTTGATTTGATGTGGGTAATCAAGAGAAATACATATGTTCTTGAAAAATATGTATCCAATGTCACTTTTAAGTATTTGTTCTAATTTTGGATTGTACTTAACATATTTGGATAATAGTTGTATGCCTCTTAATTTCCCTTTCTTGATTTGTATCCAAATGTTTGAAAGGACTTGTTCAATTATTGTTCACATGGTTTTGAAAAAAACAATTTTTTTATGTGATATGAAAAATCACCACTAAACTGTAACAATTCTCATTGCACTATTTTCTGGTTGCTCAATCTTTTTTTCATGTCATCATCACAAGGATTTCCAAAGAACAACATTGAGAAATTCATTTTCTCTGCATATGTGTCTTTGGAAATTCCAAGAGGCCATTTTCCTTCATCTTGTGCAACTTCAATAATTTTTTGTTGCAAATCATGAATGCGTTGCGACTCTACAAATTCATGTACCATGATTTCAGTGGGAATTTTTCTCTCTAATTCACTATTTGTTTTACTTTGAATATCATTGTTGTCAATTTATATATTCTTATCATTGTTTGTTTGAAGAATATGATTCCATTCTCTATTTATACGAATGTTTTCATCTTTATATAGATTCCTATAGCATAATTGTGCTTTCATGAAAGTGTGTCCACACATTTTTCCTATTCGATATGCATTCTTATATTCCAATCGTCTTTTTTAATGCAATTGTAATTGTCATTGTCTCGTCCATGTATTGTGGCAATGTTTTTTTGGACAATGTCCATATGAAAAATAATATTAATTACTGACCTTGTCAATCCCATTTGGGATCTCTTATATCCCCATTGTCTTATTTCTGCAAAGGAAATCTGTAGTGATATACGTATTTCTTCAAGTTCTTAATGTGTTCTTACAATTGACAATAGCTTGTTACATCTTATATGTTCAAGTGTTGATAATTGTGGCAATTTGTCATTTTCAAGTACCCTTTTGCAAGACGTATATACTCTTTTCATAGAAAATGTTGTATCCTTTCTAGGCAAGTCTAGATAGACATGTTTTAAGCCTTGTTGAAATCTCTCATGTTCTTCTCCAATTGAAATTGTTCATATATTGCACATTTCTTTCTATGTATAGCTTGAATTTGTTTCATATAAATTTTCTTTGAACCATTTTTTTGAATGATAGACACATTTACACAGTAACTTCTTTTTAGTGTTTATTTGATCACGTAGCATTTATTTCTACTGATGACATGTCAAGGTATGAATTTTTTTATTTTTCGTTGATTTTTTCCAATGTTTGTTGAGGAATGTTGTGTTTTTTTCTTTTTGTTGTTTTCCTTATCTAACATGATTTTAGTTCTCTATGTGTCTCCATTAATTATTTTATATGATTGTTATGCATTACCTTGTTTCTAATAAGACTTTTCAAACTATGTAGTGATAGAATTTTTTAATTTCATTTGCTAAAGATAGTTTTGGATTTATGTTGATAAATATATATACATTTTTTAATCGTTCATATACTATTTTATTTGTTTAAACTTGGATGATATCAAATACAATTTCTCATTTTGTGCAAGAAGGTATTGAAGTTGTCATCGTTCTCATCTCATAATACCATAAGTGGATTTCAACATGTTTAATGTTATTTCCATTCATTCGTGTACAAATAATCCACCCTCAGTATTACCTTGTTTATATGGAAATGTTAATTGTATCGTGTAACCCTACCAATTTTCTATCATGGGCACTTTTTTTAGTACATCCTCGGCATTATATTCATGAATGCATTTAATTGCATAGAGTCATTTTGCATGATTGTATTCCAAATGGTTTTTTCTACAATATGTCATAAACAAGAAACATTATATTTGTTATTATGAAATTGGAGAAGTGTTCGAAAAAAGCTCTCACAATCTATATCTTCAAACATATTAACTTCATTAAATTTGTTTTCTTGAAGGTTAGAAGAGCCATATCTCTTTCTTTTGCATAGAAATGGTTCAAAATATCCGACAAGTGCATTTTCATCTTAGAATAATACGTTAGATGTTTCTACATACAAGTTTGAGTTGAAGTGAAAGTAGATTTTATCTTACCTATTTAACCAAACTCTTATTAATATTTTTAGCCAATTTGATTCCCAATATATTTAAAAATGTCTCCCCATATCCCTCTATGCTCTAGTGTTATGTCAATTATTACTCATATGGACATTTTGTCCAAGTAGAGTTTTGGGTCATTAAGGTTACATGCATTTCCATTAATGAATAGCTATCTAGCTCAAGTTAATAAGATGTGATTGCTTCTTTATCTTGTTTTAGCAAACAATCCTTAAACTAATCTATTGTACGCTGTATAATTTTTATCGATGTGTTTTTAAATCGAAGCAACACTTGCAATGCATTGAATAGTGTTGGGGTATTATTAAACCCACTCATGACTTAGGATAAAACTATTTAATCATTATTTGATTAAATTCCTACCCACTATCTAATTAGTTGGCATCCACTTGCACCTTAAAGTTAACACGGGCCATCTATACCCAAAGAATGATTTATTTTTTATTATGGGTTGATATTGACCACTTTATGGAATCCCAGAATTAGTAACTGTGATTTCCTGTAGATTTTGCCTTATTCTTCTTTTATCCATCTTTTATGTGGATAAGGTAAAGCTAGTTAACTAGAAAATTGGTATCTTTTGTTGCCAACCCATCCTCCATGATTTTCTCTCCATTTTCCAAGATTAGCATGGTTTTCCATCAATCTTGACTAATCACTCATGCTTTTTTTAATTCGTGAGGTCCTTGACTGATTTGGGAAGTTCTTTATCCACCTATGGGGGTTATCATATTTGGTAAGTCTACCTTTCTGAGCTTTATGAGTTGTCTCCATACAACTCAATTTTACCTATGAGGGATGTAATATTTATGTAAACTATTATTCATCATTATTCAATGGAATGATACACTCTAATATTCATCTCTTCATTCATGTGATTCATTCTCTTTTCTTCTCTCTATTTTTCATGTGTATGCTTGTGAGAATTATCTTAGTAGAAAGATCCATTTCCGGTGCTTCTTCTTAGCATATTTTCTCATAGCATTGGAGATAATATTTATACATGGTATCATAGCACTCCTACATGGTATTAGAGAGCAAGGTTTCTCAAGTTATATAGATTTGAGGATCTATCTATTCTCTTCAGCAGATCAAATCCAGTCTCATATCCCTCTCCGAAGAAGAGCTTGTCTAGCTTACAATATTTTCTCCTAGTTTTGTTTTGCAGGTTGCAAAGAGTTTCTTCTTGATTGCATCAACTCATCAATATGGATTATTCCTCATATATAATTTTTACTCCCTTCAACTATCACAAATGGAAATCCAAAATTGCCATTCTATTACGTAGTAAAGGACTATACAGATCTACTCTAGCTTTGGAGAATGAGCCCAATGTTGTGATTGAGAAAGCTAAGTGGCATTATAGGTTGGATGAATCCCATGGATTTCTTTGTCTCTCTATTTGTCCCGATCTACTCTTTCATCTAGATGGTTTGACCACTCAAAACCAAGTGTGGACCCAACTAGAGTCTCTCTTTGGAGTTCAAGATGAGTTAAGAACACATCAGTTGGAGATTGAGTTATTCTCACTAAGTCCAAGCAATTTTGATTACATTGAGGGTTTCTTCACCAAGTTCAAGTCACTTGTTATAATCCTCAAGCAATGTGGGATTGAGAAGGAAGATGATTAATTAATCCTTTCCGTTTTTTCTAAATTGGGTCCTGATTACTCAGTTTTTGTGTCTACCTTTCATGCTACTAGGCTTGTTGTTCCTAAGTGGAAAATGCCTTCTTTAAATACTTTCCTCGATTCACTAACAAAGGAGCAAGATAAATTGATCCAAATGGGTGTTATTAAATATTCCAAGGGAAAGGATCACACTCTCATGGTTCAAGGAAGAAATAATATAAAATATAAAGAAAAGAAAATTGTGAAAGAGAAGAAGACAAATTTAGAAATTCAAGATGAAGATTTGAAGCCTACTTATGAAGATTTAATGAAGAAAGTTAAGAAGAAAGGGAGCACATACAAGTGTTCTTATTACAGAAAGGGATATAATTTAGAGAATAAATGTTTCACTAAGAATATGGACATCGTGTCTCAGCTTCTTGAGAAGCACAAGATCAATGTTCCAGATGAGCTAGAGAAACTTGTTGATCCTTCAGAACACTGTCATAGTGCGTAGTTCCAAGGTGATGTAGCCTATGCCTTGCGTGCTAGATTTAAATCCTTTCCTCTTGCATCTGATATAGATTTAGTATTTGGTACATCATAATCATAAACATCATATCCTTTCTTTGATAATCCTCCTATCATTCTACTAGATTCATCTCCCAAAAATTATAATTTTTCACTAGATATTGACTTGTCTTTGAGCAGCTCTTCCTTATTTCATTCACAAGATTATATCTCTGATTTAGAATAATGTTTGCATGATGATATGAATTTCATAAAACAAATCATACCACCATCCATACCATCTACCATACCTCTGAATAATCCTAATACTATACAAATCCCAAGTTCACTAGTTGATTCCTCATTGGTCTCTTATGCAGTGTTGCTTATCTTACATGGTTTGAAGTATTTCCTATTTTTCTTTGGTTGGTTATCCATGAAATTAGTCATTTTTTGACTAATATTAAACATGTTTGGATTTGTTCTAAACACTTATGGTTTAGATCTCAAGTCCATCCATCATTCATATGTTTACACCTATTAGTTTTCCCCAGTTGCTCATAGTTTTCCTAGTCTATCCCTATATCCTCATGAAGTCACTGAATATTTTGTATTTGTTGTTCCATATGATAATTTTTTTGATATGTCAGAGTTTTATTATCCTCATATAATATTTGGGAAGGTGCTGCATCATATTGGAAGAATGACATGTGATTCACATCACAATTTTGCATCTATTCAGGGAATTTAGTGTGTAATAAACCGTCTTAATTTTTGTACTCTTTCGGAAGGAGTACGCAAATATGTCTTTCCCATTTCATATTTTGTTTGTAGATAAGAGTTTGAAAGAATCAAGAATGATCTAGATAATGCTCCTACTTCATCAGTTGACGGGATACCAGGAGTCTCTCCTCTTCCTTCTTGCAAGTTCTACACTCTAGGGCATGATCATGGATTTCATGATTTCTTCATCAAGTCTTTCACCAAGAAGCAGTTCATTCAACTCATTCAAGTGAAGATAAATATATGTTGAAGACATATTATTTCAAATTTTGTGCCTTGTCCTTTCTTGAGGGAGGATTTTCCCCATGTGGTTTTGCCTCTTTCCTCATCTTTTTTGGACATAATTATTGTTAAAGGGTGACCATATCCTTGTTGTTGGGCCCTATATACACCTATATTTTTTACATACCATCATAAATTCAGACTTAAAGGGGAATGTTGGGGTATTATTAAACCCACTCATAAATTAGGATAAAATAATTAATCGTTATTTGATTAAATTCCTACCCACTAGCTAATTAGTTGGCATCTGCTTGCACCTTAAAGTCAACACATGCCATATATACCCCGAGAATGCTTTATTTCTGATTCTGGGTTGATCTTAACCACTTTATGGACTCCCAGAATTATTAGTTGCACTTTCCTGTAGATTTTTCCTTATTTTGCTTTTATCCAACTTTTATGTGGATAAAGTAAATCTAGTTAACTAGGAAACTGGTATCTTGTGTTGCCAACCCATCCTCCATGATTTTCTCTCCGTTTTCTAGGATTAGCATGTTTTTCCATCACTCTTGAAAACTCACTCATGCTTTTGTTAATTCATGAGTTCCTTGATTGATTTGGGAAGTGCTTTAGCCACATATGGGGGTTTATCATATTTGGTAGGTCTACCTTTCTGAGCTTTATGACTTGTATCCATACAACTCGATTTTACCTATGAGGGATGTTCTATTTATGTATACTATTATTCATCATTATTCAATTGAAGGAGACACTCCAATATTCATCTCTTCATTCATGTGATTCGGTCTCTTTTCTTCTCTCTATTTTTCCTGTGTATGCTTGTGAGAATTATCTTAGTAGCAAGATCCATTTCCAATGCATCTTCTTAGCATATTTTCTCATAGAATTGGAGATAATATTTCTACAAATAGACAATCCCTTCCAACGTATGTAAAGTTTTGCAGGAGAAACAAACCATCATTTTCTAGTACACTATCAACACCAGATATTGAGTTTGCAATCTTTGTTTTGATTTTGCATCTTTTTCTAAGTCAATGATGTTTTACCCCTAATGTTTCATTATCCTAACTCTTATTTTTAAAAGTATAAAATTTATTATTAATATTATATTGACAAAACAATGTATAAGCCTACGTAATAGTTACACTTCAATTAAAAAGAGACATATCTAAGATAAACTATATACAACTACCAGGAAGAAGTATAATAGTTACACTTCGATAAAAATGTGACTTATATAAGATAAACTATATAAATTTAGGAATTGGAAAATATTGTAAAGGATAACGAAATATTAACACTCCACATGTTTGTGGAAGTATACATACCTATAGGCGTTCAAACTATAATTTTTTTCTATGTTTCCTTGTACAATATTGCAATTGCTTTCAATGAAAAGTGATGAGATAAGATGGTAACTTGTAAAAATGTGTGAAAATTACAATATGCCAAATGTTATATTTATAGTTTCTTATTTAATGCATTCTAACTATTAATAAGATAGAATAGAATGTAAAATCAATTTATTCTATAAATTATGGAACTTTATATTCTAAAACAAGAAAATGGGAAAAAATCATTGCACATAATTTTAATAATAATAATAATCTATTTTTAAGATCACTATCAAGAGAAACACCAAATTGGTGTATGAGACCCCTTTGTTTATCAGACAAGGAACCTCCCTCTACACAACGATTTAACTGCTAAAGTTTATAGAGGTGTACATACACTACCCCCTTTGGATTTGAACCTGTGACCTCCTAAGAGGAAATACATGCTCTTAACCATTAGGCCCACTCATGCTGTAAACAAAATAAAAAATAAAAAAGGTTTCCATATTTTGTGAGAATGTATATAGGTAAAAGAAAATAAGTTAAACACTATGTTGAAATTAACCTATATTAAGTACTTATTTTTCAACCTATGTTCTTCTTTAAGTACATATTTTTAAGTAAGTTCTTTTTTCAACTTATTTTTCAACCTATGTACTTAACTTTATTTTTCAACCTATAAAGGTTGAAAAATAAGTACTATGTTCTTTTTATCTTTCTTTTTATGTACTATATTGTGAGAATGCATTGGGTAAAAGAAAAAGAAGTTGTAAGCAACAAAAAGCTATCAACGCCACATTCATTGCACTGAGAGGTGCTCTACAGCCCAGTATGGGGGAGATCTTGTAACGTTATGTAATTTTACGTAACGTTCCTCATGTAACTTTGCTTTTGTAAATGTCGGCCATAAAAAATAAATTTTTTAATTATCCTCCAAAATAAATATCGGGCACAAAAACATATGGGGTGGATGTTGTAATGTTCTTACCTAACAAAACAATAAAAAATAAAAAAATTAATTATCGGCCAAACAAAAGCCAGTCATAAAAACAACACAATATGGGGAATATGTTGTAATGTTCCTACTTAACAAAATAATAAAAAATAAAAAATTGAATTATCCCCCAAAAAAAGTTGGTCTTGCACGTGGTTTTAAAACCATGTCCAAGGCCTCCTAAACAACCCATGGTTTTATTGTACATGGTTTAGGAGGGCCTTGCAAATGGTTTTAAAACCATGTTGAAGGTCTCCTAAACAACCCATGGTTTTATTGTATATGGTTTAGGAGGTCGTTGAAAATGGTTTTAAGACCATGTGCAAGGCCTCCTAAACAAACCATGGTTTTAGGAGGGCCCTGCACATGGTTTTAAAACCATGTATGGGGGAGATGTTGTAATGTTCTTTCCTAAAAAAATATAAAAAATATAAAATATTATATGTCGACCTTAAATAAAAGATCTGTTTTTTGGTCTAAATCACACCAAAGTTGATAATTGAGTGCAATACTTAAGAAGAAGTTTGTACCTCCAAATATTTGATCCCTCTCGACGCTTAAGAGAGCCTAGGATTTGGATCTATGCTGGTATCCACATCAATAACAATTGAGTGTCAATGAGTAAATCACCAACAATGACATTAATATACACAAATATTTAAGGAGTTCTTATGTGTATTTATACTTAATTTCATCTTATGTAAAATCTTCGAAAGCTAATTACAAAGATTCAAGAAACAAATTTGAAGGAAAGTACTATGATATTATCTTGGCAAACATAATATTTCATCTATACAAATAGTAAGTTGCAAACATAAAAGTTCATTGAATCGATCATGTATGAGCATGGTCGACAACAATTAAAGATTTATATGTTGATCAGAAATGAAATAAATAAATAAATAAATAGTCATCTAGACATCATTGAAAGATGGAATATGGTTTGGGCATTGGAATTTTACCCCGTCATTACGTGTAGAAATATAATCATTAAAAGACGAAATAGGGTTTCGACATTGGAATTTTACCTAGTCATTCTTAAGAACTATGATATAAGTAACTGAGTCATCTTTATTACAAGTGTGAAATTATGTTTGTAATAAAAATTGCATAGTAAAAGATAATCAAAATATGTAGGAGCTATACATATGGATAAATTGTTTCATATGCAGAATAAATGTAAGTATTATGAAAAGGAAATCTATAAGAGAATTTTTTAAGGATGTAAATTTCAAAACAACTTGTTTTAACATTTTTTTTCAGTAACATTGCTACCTCACTGCTCTTGTTTTTATTAGAAAATAATCTTATAAATAGATAGATAGATAAGATTGGACGATGGAATTCTTTCTGGATTTTTTGAATCTAGAGTCAAAGGGATGATTCTCGGGACATTGAATGCAACCTATTTATTTTGATCCCCAATGCTTCTCATCACTCTAGTTTTAATGATTTTAGACCTATTTCGTGTTCTAAACTTGTTTATATGATGATATGAAAAATTATAGCTATCATGATTAAGGGTTTTCTATCCCTATGTGTTTCTAAGGAGTAGTTTGGATTCCTTAATAAAATACAAATTATGGATTCCATAGGTGTGGCATAAGAGGGGTTTCATTCTATCAAGACTAAAAAACTCAAATCCCTGGTCCTCAAGTAAGATCTCATGAAAGCTTACAACATGTAGGATTGGACGTTTATTTTCTTAGTCATCCTCCAAATCGGCCTTCCCCTGGAGGTTACCAACTAGATCATGGGATGTGTATCCTTTGATAATTTTGTTGTATTACTAAATGGAGCCCCTACACCATTTTCAATTTCTCTTGAGGTCTTCGTCAATGATGCCCATTATCTCCTCTCTTTTTCTCATTGATTATGGAAGATTTTAGTTTGCTCATTTGAAAAGCTCGAGTGGAAGGAAGAATTCATGGGATTAAAGTCTATGATATCATCTGGATAACTAATTTATTTCTTTGTATACAATGTTCTTCTCTTTGGTAAATTCTTAGTACATGAATGGACAACTTTCAAATATATATTGGAGTGTTTTTGCGGAGCCTTGGGAATAGTTATCACTCCCTTGAAATCCCCCTTCATGGAGAATGGAATGAATGATGTTTTTATGGATTAGATTCAAAATATCCTTCATTTTCAAATGCTTCCATTAAATCAAGGTTAAAATAGCTAGGCTAATTCATTAATCCCAACCATTACTACAAGGAATTTTGGCTTTGATTACTTAACATAATTGACAAGATGTATATTTGGTCTTGTTGGTGGTTGTCCCTGGGGGGAAATTGATTCTAGCCAAATATGTTCTAGAGAACATTCCTATGCTTTGGTTTCTTATGGATAATATTATGAAGTCTATCCTCATTAAGATTCAACAAAAATGAATTTATGTCTTGTGGTCAGGAAATCAAGGGAAGAAATATTTCTACTTGGTTGACTAGAATATTCTTACCTCTCCAAAATATTTTGGGGGATGAGATCTGAAAAATATCTTTTATTTTTGGAATTCCTTGGCCTCTAAAATACTTGGTGATCTTTATTTCATGGTGGAATTTGGATTGATGTGATAAAGAGAAAGTATCTAAAATCATTTTCTGTCATTGATTGGTGTAGGGTTGGAGGGCCATCCAAGAGGAATGAATCCAAAATTTGGAGGAATATTTCCATGGCTTTTCTAGATGTTGGCTCTTGGAATTTTTGGCATATAGGTGATGATAAAAGGATCATATATGGAATTTATCCCTTTCTTGGAGGGGATGACTTCTATAATATTTCTCCTCAAGTAATGGATTTCTTGAAGGCCACTGGTATCAAGTTCCTCTATCAAATTTACATAGAAGTCCTTTTCCATAGATGGTTGAATGTTTATGATTTGGGACTATTTGGTGATCTGGGCATTGAATGGACTCAATACATCTATGACATGTACCAATGTGGTATAGTCCTTAGCAACTAGATCCACTCCCTGTTTTGGTACTAGAGTCACTCTATAGGTGAGTATCTGTTAAACATGCTTATGATGCCATTTTCTCCTGCCAAGATCAAAATATCTCCAAGTGGTGGCATATCAATCTTTGGGGATGGAATTGTCCTTTAAATCTCATCTTTTTCTCTTGCTTGGATATGGAAAATAAATCCTTACTTGAGATATCTATCAAAAGAAAAGGGGTTTGGGACCAAGTATATGTGTTATTTGTCAAGAGGATAATGAGTCAATTTTTCACCTCTTGGTTAGCTACAAGTTCTCCAAATCAGTTTGGTCAAAGATTGGGAAAATATTGAAAATCAGAGGTACCAGGGCTTCAGATTACTTCTCTTGAAGTTTCAATGCTTGGAGGAAGTAATTTCCCTCTCATAACAATATTCATGTTCTCATGTCTTGATATATTTGGATCCATAGGAGAAAAATCATTTTTGATGATGCTCCACTCTCATTATATAGAGCACTCAACTCCATTATTGGTTCATATAAGGAGTGGCACATGATCAAAGTTTAATAGTCCAATATTTTTTCCCTCCATCATTCTTACACTCCTCTCCCCTTGGTTTCTTTAATAGAGACACCAACTTAGCTCTCGGGACTGGTGGCTTGGGGTTTTATTACATAACAGAGTTTGTCATTATTATAGATTATGGGTGGGTTGTGGATGTATTACTAATACTAGGAAATAATTATTAACTCTTTGGACACTACTTTATATTGCTCGTGACTGTAACTTATCTAAATTGCAGGTGGTAGGTGATTCCAAGACCATTATTGATTTGGAGGAAGCTTTATGTCATTTACAGGTTCCATACATGTCTAATTGGATGAGTTAGATCAAACCCTTTGAATATTTTTTTTGTGAGATCACATTTTATAAGCATGTATACTTCTTATTAAAAAAGGCATAGGGATTCCTCGAAGGAATTATATACTTAGATATTTTTGAACAGGGGGTTTTCCTATCCAGGAAGACTATTCATATCTTTTAGTGAAAACATCATGTTTCCTAGAAGGAATGACATTTTTTTGTTCATACTTCATTGTGTTTATGTTTTTTATGGATTGATTATGCTCTATTTCTCATAGTATTATGCTTCCTTAGTATATAGTTTCATTAGTTTTTTTTGTTGGTTGTGGTGCCTAATCTTCCAGATCCAAAGATATTATTTAGTCATGTTTGTACCCAAGGTGTACTATACACTCGTTCCCCCCGCCTTGGGGTTTGGAGCAGTGCCCCAAATAAGGGGATTTAGGGGCAGCGCCCCCGAGATACGAGAGTTCAGGGGCGGAGACCCCAACAAAAGTTTTTGGATGTTTGTTGGCCAACAGTTTTGCGGACCCATGGTATTCGGTTAACCATAGTATTTTCCCATGGTATTTTTACCCTATAAAAGAAAGCATTGTAACATGGCTGTGTATGGTATTATTGCATTGTAAACAATCTCTATGATTGTGTGAGAGAGATTGTGGGAGCTTGAAGAGGAAGTGCATTGGTTTTTCTGTAGGTTGTATCCCTTCATTTTTCTAGACTGTAATAAAAGGACTAGCAATTTCTTTGTGGACATATCCCATCGTTTGGGTGAACCACGTTATATCTGTCTCTCTCTGTAATGTGTTTAATGTGTTTTGCATATTGTTTAATGATTTAACTATATATTTTTTATTGCTCTGCGGTCCTGTTTTCTAACACTTTTGTTTGGATGATGTATATTATTGTCGAGAGACTCTCTACAACTTGTTTTTTGGCCTTGTATACTTTGATTCAAAAGATTAATATCAATTATAGTTTTCTTTGTCTTAAAAAAAACATAAAGCTATGTAGGTCTAAATATTAAATGCATATTTTATATTTTGTTTGATATATTTTGATTAATTTTGCAACTAATTTTGTTAATTGATCGATACTACAATTTGGTGCATTCCAACTAAGTCACGAACCATTTATAATAATACAATTTGCATAGCCTCTCTATGAATATGAGAATCACGAGCAATGGGAGAGTTGAGGAACAATTACTATAGATGATATTATTTCACCACCATTAGATCAACGTTCCCTATGTTTCACCCGAATGTGGGTACTAACTGAGCTTGTCTATTGCACGTGTAAGGAAAAACGCCCATGTTATAAGAAGACAACACTTCTGAAGATAGGTGGTGCGTTAGTGCGATGGGATGGATGTATCATGTGACAATTGGGATATCAAAGGAGTGCGGAAGGAGTTATGAGTGGGTGGATGGTGACGACACGAATGAAATATGAGAGCCAATAATGGGGAATGTCATATATGCAAATATATCGATCATGCATGGGTATCGGTTTCTATAATGAATAATGGATACTCTATAAATACATCATCAAATTAAAAGTATTAAATGAGATGATGATTTATGTGGGATGTAGTGAGAAGCTCTTATGAAATGGGTGTAGTGTAGAAATCACCCTCGAGGTTGACGAAAGTTTGAATCTAGTGAGCTTAAATTGTGGATGGTTGGCACTGATGAAGGCGAACTAAGGGGAAGGGGTGTGTATATAGAAAAATAGGGAGCAAATTCACTGTGCTTAGGTGTCATGGTTATATAAGGAAACAATTCTCCATGCAATCATGGAGGAAATTGAAGAGATAGAGCTAGACCTTTGGGCAGAGTTGGAAGTTGGTAAATATGTCGATGAATTTGGAGCATTAGAGGAATGGATCCAATGTACATGAACGACCAGTTTTTGGATGGTTCTATACGAGAGGTCTGTAATGTTGCTTTGGATTTCCAAGGGGCTCTTAGGCCACGTTCTACTAGAGGGAGAGGAAAAAAAACAAAGGTGATGAAGTTCCAATGTACTTCTAGAAGATTCATTATGATGATGGGCCAGTGCAAGCTAATGCTGGTCGCTTATGACGCGTTCGTTGCAATGGACTTCTGGAAAAACAGAAATCTGAACGTCAAAAAGCAATATTAGAGATACCTACACAACTTTTTGAAATATGGCGTAAGAATATGAAACATGAAAAATCGGATTAGCTTCTGTAATAGATAACTTTTATTTATGGAAACTAAGTTTAAATAATAAAAAAACGAGGTTCTTCTAAGGTTGGTATGTTATTTTTTTCCGAAAAAATAATGAATATGTTTGCGTTGGTCCACTCGTTTGGTATGCAAATGGTGGAATTTTGTGAAAACAATTATATAGAGTTGTAGATAATAGGTGTGTCTAGTGCAACATTATTTTTCCATATTTATTTACATTATAAATTTTTTTTCAAATTAAGGAAGTCAGTGATGCCCTAAAATGACAAGGTCGAGAGTTGGTCCACCACATCTTGGTCTTAACATAGTCAATGAACGACATTTTTTTTAAGGATGTAGGTCTTTGTGTCTTCTTGTGCGGGTTCTTTTCTGTTTTCTAAATAGGTGAGCCAATCAAAAGTTATAGCCGAAGCAAATAACCTACCTTTTTTGTTAGATTGATGTTGATCCATTTACAATTAAATAAAAACTAGGCACAGATAATAGATTTAAATAAAAATTACATATTCAGTATCAACAAGCAGAGTTACACAAGTGTGTAAATTTTCAGTAGCAGTGGACAAGCGTGGCATATGGAAAATCATGCATGAAATAGGAGAAGTGGTACAAAACAAGTTTTATGTCATAAGACAATCCAAACCACTTGGTTTGGCAACCCGAACCTAGCACCAAAGAAGCCAAGTCATCCACCACGTAGGTTGGAAAAAAGGTGCCCGCCAAAATTCTAAATTTAAATCACATGCACGCGTAGTTTAAAACACAATGTGCATGCACTAGAAGTGTGATCGCACTACTTTATGCGCACGCATTAAGGACGCATGTGCGCATTCATTAAGTAAACACTTTGTTTTGATTTTATTTTCAAGCATTTGCAATGGAATGATGATGATGAGGAAGAGGATGATGACAATGATGATGATGAGGATGATGACTATGATGATGATGATGAGGATGAGGATGAGGATGACAATGATAATGATGATGATGAACAATGATGGTGATGATGATGAGGACGAGGATGAGGATCACGATGACTATGACTATGATGACGATGATTATGATGATGAGGATGATGATTACGGTGATGAGAATGATGATGTTGGTGACGACGATGATGATGAGGAGGAGGAGGAGGATGACTATGATGATGAACAATGATGGTGATGATGATGATGATGATGATAAGGATGATTTCAATGACGATGATGAGGATGATGATGATAATGACAATGATGATGAACAATTATGGTGATGATGATGATGATGGTGATGATGATGATGAGGACGAGGATGATGATGATGACAATGATGATGAGAAACAATGATGATGATGATGATGATAGGTTTAGTTGAAACTTTGCTTTGATTTTATTTTCAAGCATTTGCAAATGGAATGATGATCATGAACAATGATGATGATGAGGAGGAGGATGATGACAATGATGATGATGAGGATGATGAGGAGGATGATGATTATGTTGATGATGATGATTGATGACAATGATGAACAATGATGGTGATGAGGAGGAGGAGGAGGATGATGAGGAGGAGGAGGAGGAGGAGGATGACTATGATGATGAGGATGATGATGATGATGAGGATGATGATGATGACAATGATGATGAACAATGACAGTTATGATGATGTTGAGGAACAATGATGATGATGATGATGATAGGTTTAGTTGAAACTTTTCATTGATTCTATTTTCAAGCATTTTCAATGGAATGATGATGATGACCACGACTATGATGATGATGATAAGGATGAGGGCGATGATGATGATGATGATAAGGATGAGGATGATGAGGATGATGATGAGGATGATGACTATGATGATGATGATGATGATGATGACGATGACAAGGGTGATGATGATGATGATGAGGATGATGAGGATGATGATGATGATGACGACGATGATGATGATGAACGATGATGGTGATGGTGATGATGAGGATGAGGATGATGAAATATGATGATGACAATGAATATGATGATGAATAATGATGGTGATCATGATGATGATGACGATGATGATGAGGATGATGAATATGATGATGATGATGATGAGGATGAATTTGATGGCAATGATTATGATGATGATGATGATGATTATGATGGTGATAATGGTTAGTGTTGGAGGTCTTGGAGGCCTCCCTTACCCTCCATTAGCCATAGGAAAGGAGCCTAAGACCTCATAATGGCACCCATGGGCCTAAGAAGAAAGTAGCGGTGAAAACTATATTGTAAAAATACTCAAACATGTGTGAATACGAAGTCATTGTTGAAGAACGTTAGTCATTAAATGAGAGAAATGTTAGTGAGTAAATGCTCTAAATGTTAGGCAGGGGCGCACACATGTCTAATTGTGTGTGCACCTAAATGCATGCACACAATATTATTTATGTGTGAGTGTGATCAAATACACGTGTGCACATCTGTTGCTAGTTAAAAAAATAGAGATCTAGATTCCTGGGATTTCTACCAATTTTCATGGGTTTTCTATAGTTATTTGCGCGTTTTGTGCTCCTGAAATTTGCAATTTGGCTCACAATCCATCACCAATCTTTGATCTATTGGATAGAAGCTCACTCTTGGAATCTAACAAACATATTTAGTGGTCTTGGAAGTTAGTGGAAAGATTCAAACTACAAGTTTTCATTGCAAGAAGAGATCATTTTGACTAGGTATGGTGAATTGTAAATAATTGTTTTAATTCAAAAGATTTCAGATCATTTCATTGATTTATGTTTTATGATATGCCTACAACAATATCTCTCCCATAGAAAACATTTAATTTCACAACAATAAATCCCAACTTCACATCTAAACAAGTCGCATATTCTCCATATAAGGTGAAGTATGCAATGTTAACTAATTTACATTTGCACATGAATATATTTTTATTTCACACAATGATGGCATAGATGAAGTTATCTCTTGAGACTCTTCAATTTAAAAAAAAAAAAACTTTGAAGTAATCATGGGAGAGGGTCCATATTGAATAGTTCACCAAGTTGTCCATATTCTCTATACAAGATGAAGTATGCAATGTAGACCAATAATCATTTGCACATGAATATATTTTGATTTCCCACAAGTATGGCATAGATGAGGTTCTATATTGAGACTCTTCAATTTGTATAAAAACCTTGGAAGCAATCATGGGAGAGGGTCCATATTGAACATTTCACTAACTTGTCGATGCTCTCCTCTTCATGCTACATTTATCATAACATTCCTTTGAGCTTGACAGGGGTGCCTCTACCTCAATGATTTATCCTTTTTTCAAGGGATTTGCAACCTCCTCATTGTGTAATTAGTCAATTCGTTCTCTTAATAGTTGACTTGTCACTTAATGAGTGCAATTTATTCAATTTATTCACAAGACATCCAAACAACAACTTGTGTATTCCCTCACAACTATTGGGGCATATTACGTGTAATGTCATCTCATCCAAAGGAGTTGGAAATGAAGAATATTTCACTCATCTTATTTTGACTTCCAATAATTTTTGAACACAAAGGAAGTCATAATCCTATAGTTGTAATATCTGCAAACTTTACTCTCTTTACTTGACTCAAATAGAGTATAGAAATGAAAATTTGGTAAGAACATGAAGAGAAACATTTAATCAATGTTTATGTATCAATGTCAATAATTAGCATACTAACATATATCTATAATTTATTTAATTATGTTGGAACGCGTCACATTTCTTGTATAATGGAACTAATAGCTTATTTATTGCTTATTATGCAGGGGTAGACCTCATAGTTTTGATAAAGAAAAATTTGGAGATGGGAAACTCACGTAACAGAGAAAGAAAAACTAGAAGGAATATGCCCATTGAAAAGGAAAATGAGGTAAGAGAAAAGGCCAGGTTGGAAATGGAGAGAGTGAGACATGGTCCAGACATTTCCACTGATACTACGATCAATCCTAATAGAGTTGATGACATAAAAACCTCTACTTCAGAACCACAGGTGAATTGGTTGCATCCAACAGACCCAACTCAAGTTCCAACATCAACATAGTCTCGAACCAACAATCCATCAATGAGCCATATTGAAGCTCTTGAAGACATAGGTGTATTGAGAGATGCTGAGTATGAAGCATTGGACCTAGGAGCAATGATTAATTTGAAATCTCTTCAAGAAAACCACAACCATGTCGAGCACACTCCCATTATGGATCGACATGTGAATGAAGCACCACAACAAAGAATCCCTGGGATCCGTAGCTCATGTCCACCTTCCCTACCTCGATTTTCTACTGCAAGAAAAAGGACTCCTAGACATATCCATGTGGATGAAAGTTGTTTGTTAGGACTTGAAGGTAAGTTTCCCAAACACACTATTGATTGGAAATGTAGAAAATTAATGAAGGAATATTTTTAATCCAAAGGTGATGCAGGTAAATGTCAATTATTATTATGTTTGTTAACGTCAAATTGTTTAGTTGTTGTTAGGAGAATTCTGGGCATAAAGATGGTTAGAAGTTCAAAGGCTAACAATCATATTGTTAGAAATATCCAATATCTTTTAATGCGATTGGGAAGATGTCTTGTAATAAATATCTTTGTGCAGCTCGTTGTGTGTTATCAGAATCAGTTGTAAGCAAGTCCACACATAAATGTTGCCTCCTTTCACACACTTCTCAGATACTTAAATTAAATAGAAAGACTGTTCAAAAGTACTTTGTTATAAGAGAAAATCTGCAGACTCCAGGTGGAAAATATTGTTGGGATTTTTTTGGAAGGTTTCCTCATTGAGATATGAAGCTAATTGATGTTGTTAAGGACTTAGTACAAAAGTTCTGGCATGATCATACCAAACCTTCATATAATCAAAGAGATGTGCTAAAGCTGAGAAAAGGTTCTACTGAATGTGAACTCACGTCAAACACTTCCTTGACACAATACAGACTGAACTCTATGAGAGATTCAAGAATGAGCACATGCAATTGAACCTAGGCCAAAGGTCCTTGGAGAAATTTAAACCATGGTACATTCGTATATGCATTGATCAAAACACATGCTGTTGTAGATACCATGTAGAATATGAATATTTTTATGACACGTATAAACATATATTTTGTGATTTTCATACTAACCTTGAAGAGGGATGTAATGAATCCGTAATACCACCGAATGCATCAAGAGATTTTATCATCAACATCATGTGCCCAAGGCATGAAGGACCAAAATACTATGGAAAATCATACTATATGGGAATTGTTCTAGGTGCAGTGGGCTTTCTCTTTTGAACCGTTGCATTCATGGAAGCGATGAGCATCAGTTTGGAAATATGAGTGTGGAGATGCATAGATTCAAGTACGTAACCTATTAATCAGATAGTGCAAAGGAAAGTAAAAAGACTGCATTGGTGAAGTTACAGGTGAAAATGATTATTGCATGTTTTTCCTCTTACATGTTCAGTTTCTACATATACATTCTTTAAAGGTCACATTCTAATACAACCCTTGTTTTCATGGCAAAAGGTCCAGGTATGTGATTTTTTAATGGATTTCTACAAGAAAACCAAGTAGTATGTTCAACATGTGCATGTAGCGCGATGGCAGGATGAGCAGTACAGAAAATGCAAGGACATCTTTCCCATTGGGACCATATTGTCAATTGTGGATTTTGCAGAAAAATATAGCCTTCAGCCACAAAATGAAATTGAGAGTCAATACTACCATTCCGACCAAGTAAGCATCATGGTACATATTACATATAGACATGGCCCTGAGAGCAGCATTAACAACATGATAATACAGAAGGAGACAAACTTTTACATAAGTGATGACAAATGCCATGATATGCATTATGTACAACACTATTTTTGAAGTTTCTATGATGAGCTAAAGGAGGGAGATATACAGATGGATCAACATTGGCCCTATGGTCAGATGGTTGTGCGGGCCAGTTCAAAAATTCCTGATTCTTCCAATGGATGAGTATGTTACATAAGACTTATAATATGCCGCATATATGGAACTACTTTGAGACCAAGCATGTCAAAGGTGAGCATTACGGGGCCAGTGCATGCATCAATGTGGCATCAATACCACACTACGAAGGGAGGAGATGAGGTTTACAAGAAACCCCCATATCAAAGATGCAAAATCCATAGTTCAATGGTGCTCTACAACAATGTCAGACCGAACTATAGTGCAACATACATCAACAGGTGTAGGAAGGTCAGTCAAGAATTTTTGGCATGTGGTTGACATAGATCAATCACGTTCCTATAGTTGTGACATAGTACAAGGAACACGTGGATTTCATTTGGTTTGAAGCTCAAACAACCTTGTATTTGAAATATGGATGCGAAAAATTGGTTGCTTTTGCAGACCTTGTAGTAGTGGTGAATGGGATGAATGTGAATGCATGGATTGGGTTGATGATTAGGATCATGTGTCACTTGCAGTAGACCCACATGTAGTCAGTGAAACAACCCACTTAGAGGAGGGTTAGTCAGCGATTTTGATAGACTACAACCATATCTTAGATCTTGTACAACCATGACACATATATGCAATTGTTTCCTCAAAAGACAATGAATGGGGCACGGATTATTGGTTGGCATGATGCATTTAAGGTAATCAAATCCTGAACGGATCATTGATTGATGATGAAGGAAACGAATTTCCTATTGGATCGATGGTGGTTGAGGATGAATATATTACACTAAATGGGAAATCAAGAAGAACTAGTGGGCATGTATTCATGGATTATAGACCGGTTTTTGTGGTCTACCGCTTCACAAACTTGATTATTGGCACGAACATCCATCTACAGATAATGTCAACCAAGAAATAAACCAAGGTACGTTACTTCTTGCCTCATTTAGAGCACGAGAGATTGATGGAGGCAATTAGAAAAAGAGAGGATCTAGATGGCTATATTGAATGAGATTGGGTAACTGTGCTTACACTCCACTTGGGAGAAACCCTAGTTTTCAAAATCTAGACTGGAGGCATTCTCGGGCCGTGTGGAGTTGGGTGGGAGGCCACCCTAGCCATAATCTTGTGCCACGATCCCAACGGACCCGTCGGTTCATCCATACTTAATAACACTTAATGTGAACTTGAGCTGACATTTACCTAACTCCTTAAATTAAGATAAATAATCAGAAACAACTAAACCCATAAATAATCAAATTATCATAAACCCATTTATCCATTGGATGCATGAGAGTCAAGAACACTAGAAAATTAATTACATTCAAAGAAACCATAATCCATTCTAGTAATATAAACATGCTTAAAGGAGAGTGAGAGCATCAATGCACCAAATTATGTAATCAGAAGTATGAATTGTCATCTTACACTAAATAATTTAATTGTCCAAACAGAATATTGTCTTCAAACAACATCTAGATGCCAAATAACTAAAAAATGAATAGCATGCCAATGTTTTCGTCGTTTGTAATGGTATTGTATTTTGGATGGAGTTTGAAATACAAAAAACTCAACCCTTAGAGGTAACAATTGTTTAGTTTTATTTTTGAAAGGTACATTCATGCATGGAATTATTATCTATGCCCTATGTTCAAGTGATATGATTAGAGACAATTGAATATTTTTCCCATCCCTTTCACACTACTTCTTGTTAGCCACTAAAGCTATGCAAGAATACAAATTTTCATCATTTGCATTCTCAATTCCTTCTGTTCTTTTTAATTAGAGATTGAATTATTTGAATGTAACTTTCAGGTGAAAATGTTTGATGCATGTATCTTCAATAGACACCCTTCACTGGTTTAATCTTTCACCCATGTTTCTCTTACCTTTGCTAAAGGAGTCTAAAATATATGCCTAGCATCATTGCTATGATAAACAATACAAGACCAATCCATAGTAGGTTTTTTGGGTTTCCATTTAATATTGAAAAAACCTCCTAATGTGGTGCAAGAGGATTAAGCACGTGAGTAATAAAAATGTTGTTCAAAAGTGAGATATTATTGTAGCTAACTGAAACATGCTTATTTTTGTGGTCTTCCATTGGGCTTGTATTGCATCTTTTCAGGTTTAAATTTTTTCCGAAATTGGAGGGAGGAAATATTGTTAGGAAACCAACATCATGTCCTTCAAAGGTTTTCTAACTCCACACTTTATATTGTTCTCTACATGTCATGCCTGGTAAACCACTATCTTTGCAAATTTCCCTCCAATTTGTGTTGTATCGGACTGTTTGAGACATTTACCATCATACACACTATTTCGGTCAAATTGGCCTAGTTAAACCACTATCCTAAGTATAATTGACATCAGAGGAGCATTAATTGCCATCATCCAGTCACACCCACGCCTACCTACAGTCAAGGAGGCTAACTTAGCCTTCTCATACAGTCAAGGAGGCTAACTGGAGCACTCCACGGGTGATTTGAGTGACATTAATGCACCTAATTGCTAACTGGTGGTTACAATAAGTTCAACCAGTCAGTTAAGACACCTCCAATCATTAAATATATTATTTAATGATTATTTATTATTATTTAATGATCTGGAGTCAACAAGGTGCCTCCACCAACTTCTGATGGTCAGTTCAGCTTCAGTTAACCTCATCGGGGTTCATTGAAGTCATGAAGCACTAGCACTTGATGGTTAGCTTGCTATGACATGTGTCTGATCTCCTTCAGTTGAGATTCAGTCATTTATTGCACTCCCACTTTAGTTAAGGTTTGGTGAGTCAATTAGGGTTTTGGTCAAGTGGTTAACTAAGTGTGATTGAATGGCTAAGAGTTAGTTAAGCCAGACTCACTCACTGAATTCGAATTGTCTCCTTAGGTATTTGAATTCTTCATGGAGTTAAGCTATTACATTGGTATTGTAACCATTCATTGTTTATTAAATATACAGAGAGGAAAACAATTCCGGTTCCGATTAACACCATTTCATGAGTATTTGTTAATTATTCTTTGATGATTTTGATTCCTAGTTCCTAGATCACGTGCAAGAATTAATATGGTATCAGAGCATATCGAGGGATGAAGATCAATCTCTCAAAAACAAGATTTTTGATAGATTTCTCCATGAAAAGTGAGCAATAGCAAAAAATTCCAGCACTACACCAGAAGCCAAGGCTTACCACTCAATATCCCAAGTAAAGAACTTGTTGATCAAGCTTGCTTGATTGACTATGTTGGGTGTGATGAAAGCCAGAATGTGCATGCTGTCCGACCTTATTTTTCCCTTTCTATTTTGATTTTCAGGTTTCTACAGGTGAAGCATTCGCTACAGCATATCCAGATGGCCTCCTTAGTACCTTTGTTGACTCCATACAATTTCCACTCATGGAAAAGTAAAATGGAGATTCAGTTGTGTTCCAAAGGACTCTATAGAGTCACCATGGACACTGAAGTTGAGCCGGGATCCGCCATAGAAAAATCAAGATTCTTGAACAAGAAGGATGAATCCTTTGGTTTCTTGTGCCCTTCTATTTCCGATGACCTTCTCTTCCATATTACGGATCTGAAGACACCGAAACAAATATGGGACAAATTGGAATCTCTATACAGAAAGCATGATGACTTGAGAGTTTACCAACTCGAAAATGAACTCATGTCTCTCCAACCTTCTAATTTTGAGACTCTGAATGATTTCTTTACAAAGTTCAAGAATATTGTTTTCCTCTTGAAGAAATGCAAAGTGGAGAAGGAGGATGATCAGCTCATCCTATCCATCCTCTCCAAACTTGGGGATGATTATTCAGTTTTTGTTTCTACATTCCGTACGAGGAAGCTCACAACCCCCGGATGGAAGATGCCTACACTCAATGCCTTCATTAAGTCCCTAACTAATGAACATGACAAGCTTGTCCAGATGGGGATCATCCGATCTTCCCGTGATCAAGCTCTCCTTGCCTTGAGGCCCAAAGATGTGAAGGGTAAAGGAAAGCAGCAGAAAAACCAGAAAACTAAATTTGATGCTCCCAAGCCTAGAGTTGAAAATCAGCAGCATGATGAATCTTCCGGCTCAAGGAAGAACAAAGGAAAAGGGCACAATGGGAAAGAAAAAGTCAGGTGTTCTTACTGCGGGAAGGGTTTTCACCTTGAACATGTCTGCATGAAGAAAAATCTTGATGAAGCAACCTCTCTCCTTGAGAGGAATCACATCAATCTTCCGGAGAGCTTTCGGAGGAGAGATCACCAACATCGGGAACCATAGCATGAGAAAGGTCATGCCCTCATGGAAAGCACTTCGAAGTCCAAAGCACTGCTGATTGACAGCGGAGCTTCAAATCACATGATGGCTGAAAAAGACTCCTTTTAATCCTTGGAGACTGGAAAATCCATCCCCATCCACATGGGAGATGACTCCACCATCATTTCCGAAGGACAAGGTACTGTAGATCTAGAAAATGGTTTTTTTTCTAAATTTTTGTATGTACCGTCCCTACTAGCAAATATCCTTAGTGTATATCAAATGAAACATATAGGAATTCCTAAGAGAGACTCTTTCAGCCCAAATGATGTTGAGATAACATAAATTGCATCCGGGAAACTCATTGCAAAAGGCCTTGCAAATCATCATGCAAAATCCTATGAGTTCTCTCACTTTGTTGCGGATGCAAAGCCCACCGCTCTACTAAATCATGGAAATGAGGTTAGTAGGCTGTGGCATGAGAGGTTTGGACATCTTAATTTCAAATATTTGCAGCAATTACAGAAAAAAATCCATGGTTGAAGGCCTCCCGGTCATCAAGGCAACCATGGGAGTCTGCAAGGGCTATGTGATTGGAAAAAACCTTGAGCACAAGTTCGATCGAGGGAAGGCAAACTGAGCTACAAGCATATTGGGGCTGATACATTCTGATATCAGTGGTCCAATGCTTATCACATCCATGAATGGATCAAGGTACCTCCTTACTTTTATTGATGATTTTTCAAGGTATACATGGGTTTTCTTCCTCAAAAAGAAATCAGAAGTATGTGAAAAAATTTATGAATTGAAGGCCTTGATCGAAAATGCCTCTGGGATTAAGATCAAGATCTTGAGATCTAATAATAGAGGGGAGTATGTCAGTAATGAATTTCTGTAAATTTTTTCTGAAAGTGGTATTCAGGTCCAACATTCAATTCCCTACACTCCCCAGTAGAACAGAGTAGTGGAAAGGAAGAATCGGTCTCTCAAAGAGATGACCACCTGTATGTTGGAGTCAAAGAAGCTTGTTGCAAATTTATGGGCTGAAGCCATGAATGCTGCAGAATACATTCAGAATAGGGTGCCACATTCATCAATGAAAGGAAATACTCATTTCGAATCATACTTCGGACACAAGCTAGATGTGTCGAACCTACGGGTGTTTGGGTCCACTGCATGGGCCCAGATTCCACTTGATAAAAGAAGGGCTTTGCAACCGCAGAGCATAGAATGTATGTTTATTAGGTATCCTGGTGAATCTAAATGATTCAAGCTGCTATATATCAATACCAAACAGATCATCATCGAGAGAAGTGTCAAGTTCGATGAGCCTCTTCAGGAGGTGGAACTAGTGAAGGAGAAAAATGCTGAATTTTCTTCCTATTCCATTGAATATTTGGATGATGAAATTAGGGGTGATGACCCTGATTTGGATCCTCTAATTTCTGATATCATTGTGCAGCAATCATCAGATACTGAATCAGAACCTGAAATGAAAAATCATCTTCCTGCATGGGCCCAAAAGACACTCTCCTTCGCAGGAGACAACATTGGAAATCTGGATGATCCAAGGAGAATCCGGTCTGATTTCCAAAGAGCAGGTATTGCGCTCTCTTGTTCTGATAATTTGCTGTCTGAAACTTGATATTTGATGATTATTTTAGATCAAAAATCCTACTACCATGCTCGGAATGATCCGATATGGCAAGTTTCCATGGATGAAGAGATGAATTCTCTTCAGAAAAACACTACTTGGGAGCTAGTTTCTCTTCCTCCGGGAAGGAAATTGCTTCAATACAAGTGGGTGTTTCAGACAAAGGTTGCTGCTGATGGAAGAACCTGCAAATATAAGGCAAGGCTGGTAGAAAAAAGGTTTCTCTTAGGTCCAAGGAGTGGACTACCATGAGACCTTTGCACCGGTTGCAAAAATGGACTCCATCCGCCTTGTTTTGGCTATTTCCGCATCCAAGCACCGGGAGGTGCATCACATGGATGTTAAGTCATACTTTTTGCATGGATATATTCATGAGGAAATATACATGAAGCATCCTGATGGCTACATCATTGATCCATCTTTGGTTTTCAGGCTAAAGAAGTCACTATACGGGTTAAAACAGGCCCCAAGAGAGTGGTATTCCAAGATGGATGCCTTCCTTCTCTCACAAAACTTTCAGAGATGTAGATCAGATCCAAATGTGTATTTAGAGCAGCATGATGGTCATCTAATTGTCATTGTTTTATATGTTGATGACTTACTGATCATAGGTATCACAATTTCCTCCATTTCAGCCATCAAAACTGCTCTCCACAATGCCTTTGAAATGAGTGATTTGGGGCTTCTAAAACAATTTTTGGGGCTCGAAATCGAGAAAAATTATGATGGGATTATGGTCACTCAGTCCAAATAAATTTCAGACCTGTTAGTCAAGTTTAACATGGATGAATGTAGGCCTACACCATTCCCTTTCCTTTCAAGGATCAGCCTTGAAGAAGGAAAACACACACCTCCCATGGACTGCACTATCTATCGACAGCTGATTGGTAGCTTGTTGTACTTGGCACATTCTAGGCCTGATATTTGTTATGCCATGAATGATGTATCAATATACATGCAGCAGCCTCATGATATTCATTGGAAGGCATCCAAGAGGATCCTCCAGTACATTCAGGGAACCAGGACCTATGGCATTCACTATGCTGTAGACTCCGAGCTAGAGCTGGTTGGATACACAGATTTTGATTGGGTGGGTGATTCTATTGATCAGAACTCAACTTAGGGATATGTATTCATGTTTGGTGGTGGCCCTATTTGCTGTTCAAGCAAAAATCAGGCTTCCATAGCACTATCTTCAGTAGAGGCTGAGTATCGAGGAGCGGTGAATGCTTGCATCCAAGCAGTTTGGTTACAAGGCATTCTTTCAAAGTTTGATCTTGGTAGTAATTTGTCCACTGTCCTCTTTTGTGAAAAACAGAGTGCTATTAAGATATCCACGGATCTAGTTACCAGGCAGAGGACCAAGCATGTAGAGATTCACATGCACTACATCAAGGAGCTAGTGCATGACAGGACCATCATTCTACAATACTGCCCGACTGATGAGTAGATTGCAGACATCTTCACCAAGATATTTTCATAAAAGAAGCTCACTTACCTCCGTTCACTATTGGGGGTGAGTTCATTAGGGTGATCTAGACTACTTTCATTGTTCAACTTGAGGGGGGGGGGTTTTCCCACTGGGTTTTCCCTCTTTTCCTCACTTAGTTTGTTTTGAGCATTGTTTCAGTTTCAGCATTATACAGGGTGACCTATGGCCTTAGTTGCTAGGGACCTAGCATTTTATGCATCTATGTTTTCTAACTCTTCCTGAGTATAGCTTAAGGGGGGTTGTTGGAGACATTTACCATCATACACACTCTTTCGGTCAAATTGGCCTAGTTAAACCACTATCCTAAGTATAATTGACATCAGTGGAGCATTAATTGCCATCATCCAGTCACACCCATGCCTACCTACAGTCAAGGAGGCTAACTTATCCTTCTCATACAGTCAAGGAGGCTAACTGGAGCACTCTGGGAGTGATCTGAGTGACATTAATGCACCTAATTGCTAACTGGTGGTTACAATCGGTTCAACCAGTCAATTAAGGTGCCTCTAGTAATTAAATATATTATTTAATGATTATTTATTATTATTTAATGATCTGGAGTCAACAAGGCACCTCCACCAACTTCTGATGGTCAGTTCAGCTTCAGTTAACCTCATTGGGGCTCAATGAAGTCATGGAGCACTAGCACTTGATGGTTACTTGCTATGACATGTGTCTGATCTCATTTAGTTGAGATTCAGTCATTTATTGCACTTCGACTTCAGTTAGGGTTTGGTGAGTCAATTAGGGTTTTGGTCAAGTGGTTAAATGAGTGTGATTGAATGGCTAAGATTCAGTTAATCAAGACTCACTCACTGAATTCGAATTGTCTCCTTAGGTATTCAAATTCTTCATGGATTTAAGCTATTGCTTGACATTGGTATTGTAACCATTCATTTTTTATTAAATATACAGAGAGGAAACCAATTCTGGTTCCGATTAACACCATTTCATGAGTATTTGTTAATTATTCTTTGATGATTTTGATTCCTAGTTCCTAGATCATGTGCAAGAATTAATACAGACTACTAATCAAAAAATAATTGCTCTAATATTGTAAAATGGTATTTGAATTGTGCATTATGCTTTCATCTCTAAATTTAAATTGCTATTCTAGTAAGCTTTTATCCTTCTTCTATTTGAGTCAATAATTAGAATTGAATGTGAAAGCAGAAGGTATAACATAGAGAAAGGTCAAAGAGTTGTTCATGTTTAAGAGATACAGTTTCTATCATATACCATAGCTAAATACACCCATCTTAAGTCTTCTGGGACAACTCGGATTATGTATTTCCAAGTAACATTTCTTCTATCTCTTTTTGGAGAAATATAGTTCATTGCTTGCTTGCATATTAAGTGTTCCAATTAGGACATAGGAAGCGGTAGAGATATGAGATAGTATACTTCCTTCCACATCGATGGAAATCAAATCGCATTCAAGAGATATCAGATTTGGACTTCCTCACTATGGAGTATGATGCCTGAGTAGTATAACAATTTTTTGTTCCTTATGTCACATATAATCATCATGCCCAATATTTGTTGTGATGGACCCAAATCCTTCAATGCAAATTGAATTCCCAAGTCCTTCTTCAACCTTTTAATCATGCTCCTACCATTGCCAACAATTAGCATGTCATCCTAAACTGAGATTGACCAAGTGTCCCTGAACGACATTTTCATGCGACTTGCAACTTGGCATAACTCGGAAACTAGAGGTCGGATCGACAAGCCATAGAATTTGTTGGTCTCCTGGAATGCCATTACCTCTATTAGGCCCTCTCCGCCATGTTTTCATGGACCAGTGACTTCAATGTGCATCGGTTTCATAAATTAGGGTTTTGCTCAGTTTCCTTCAATGCAACTCTCGCTTTGGTGGGTCAAATATGGAAAACCGTCCAACATTCTAGTCTTGGTGGTGTCCCCATATTGACATTGGCCATACACACCTGTCAGAGCCAGTGACATGCAATCTTGCTGCTTCGTTTGGTTTTTCACTCCCGGACCAAGAGTGACCAAGTGTCCCTGAATGAAATTTTCATGCAACTTGCAACTCGACATAACTCAACAACTGGAGGTCAAATCGACAAGCCATTGACTCCGTTGGTCTCTTGACATGCCATTACCTCTAATGATCCCTCTCCACTATGTTTTCATGGCTCCGTGACTTCAATGTGCATCAGTTTCGTAAACTAAGGTTTTTCTCAGTTTCCTTCAATGCAACTCTCGCATTGGTGGGTCAACTCTGAAAAAACCTCCACTGTGCCAATATTGGTAGTGTTCCCATATCGGCATTGGCCATACACACCTGTTGGATCCAACAACATGCAATCTTGCTTCTCCATTTGGTTTTTCGCTCCCGGACCAAGAGTGACCAAGTGTCCCTGAACGACATTTTCATGCAACTTACAACTTGACATAACTCAGAAACTAGAGGTCAAATTGACAAGCCGTCAACTTCGTTGGTCTCCTGGCATGCCATTACCTCTAGTGGTCCCTCTCCACCATGTTTACATGTCCCATTGACTCAATTGTGCACCAATTTTGTAAACTAGGGTTTTTCTCAGTTTCCTTTAATGCAACTCTCGCATTGGTGGGTAAACTCTTCAAAACCTTCCACCATTCTAGTCTTGGTAGTGTTCCCATATTGGCATTGGCATTACACACCTATCAAAGCCAATGGCATGCAATCTTGCTACTCCGTTTGGTTTTTCGTTCCTGGACCGAGAGTGATCAAGTGTCCCTGAATGACATTTTCATGCGACTTACAACTCAACATAACTCGGAAACCAGAGGTCAGATCAATGAGACATTGAATCCGTTGGTCTCCTAACATTCCATTACCTCTAGTGGGCCCTCTGCATCGCTTTTGCATGGCCCAGTGACTCCATTGTGCATCGATTTCGTAAACGATGGTTTTGCTCAGTTTCCTTCAATACAACTCTCGCATTGGTGGGTCAACTCTGCAAAACCCTCCACCGTGCCTGTCTTGGTAGTTTATCCATATCGACATTGGCCATACACACCTGTCAAAGCCAATGACATGCAATCTTGCTGCTCCTTTTTTTTTTCGCTCTCAGACCGAGAGTGACCAAGTGTCCCTGAATGACATTTTCATGTGACTTGCAACTTGATATAACTCAGCAACCAGAGGTCGGATCAACGAGCTGTTGACTTCGTTGGTCTCTTGGCATGTCATTACCTCTAGTGGGCTCTCTCCACCATGTTTGCATGGCCCAGTGACTCCAATGTACATTGGTTTTTTAAAATAGTGTTTTGCTCAGTATATTTATTGATGTTGTAATTTATTGTAACAAGAGGTTCTGGATATGTTATGTGCTTGGAAAGAGTGCCCTAAGGGATGTATCTTCATGGTGTTAACGTACACTTGGACTGGGGTTTATTTTGTTGGGTTTCCTTGTGATATTAGGATGAAGATAAGTGAAATATTGGACCATAGAGACCACCTTCACACACATGTTGAGGAGAAGCAAATGATCATAGTAACCACCTTGGAACACATATTTAGGATAAGCATTGGAACATTGTAACCACCTCTAACAAATATGTCGAGGAGCATTGGAAACAAGAATATGTGGTACACAACTAGAGGAGGAATGTATTACATGAGGACACTAGGGTTTATATATGTAAGTAACCTTGGAGAAGGAGATATAATACTAGAGGAATTGATGGTTGTCTTGCCAAATCTATAGCTCTTGTTGTGAAGGAAAAGGAGGTAGAATTAGGGTTCCAACCCTGTAGAAGATACAAAGAAAAGAGCTAATATCTTTGGTGATATTGTAGTCTTGTTCTTTTGTGATACATGGAGGTTAGGGAAAGACCATGGAAAACTTAACTTAATAAGTCTCTAGCTTCTTTTGATTCCTTGCTTAGAAGAAGATTTTTTTAAGTTTAGTTGATTAGCTTATATTACCTTTATGATTGGGTAGATTCTAGCATTAGTTATGCATGCTAATTTGAGATAATTTTGGGTTGAATTTGTTAAGTAAATTTGAATGTTGTTCATATCATTAGATATCCTAAGTGAAAACCTTTGGATAGGTCATCATGCACTTATGTACACCCAAAGAGAACATGTCATTAGCAAAGGAAGGATCAATAGGGATGACAAGATAGGAAGTGAGTGGGTAAGATAGGAAGGCAAGGAAGTGACCTTAGGCTATGATAGGTGGGTAAGAAGGCTATTAGGGCTGCCCTAAATATGATATTACAGTAAAGAAGTTAGGGTAGCTTAGGTTGAGATAGTGGTGTGTCTTATGGTTGCCTACTAGGTAGCATTACAGTCTAGTTTGATAGGAAGTCCTAAGGTTAGTAAAGGTTAGAAAATGGAGTAGAAGGCCTATTGACATGGACAAGGCAAGTCCAAAACACATGTAAGATGAATATGAGCTATGTTTTAATTATTTCACTATGGTTTATAAAAGGATTTCTCATGAAGCTCTAACCCTAGCTTATGTGAAGTAATCCATGCTTAAGCTTTGAAGTATTTCAGTTGATTATGTCTATAAAAAATATGTGACATATGACTACAAATCCTAGGCATGCTCATATACAAACAAAAAGGTACTTTATAAGAGGCCATAAGAGATGGTTGAGTATGGTTGGTGTTAGGGTTTCCCTCCTAGGTTTAGGGTTCCATCATTGATTCTAAACCCTAGGTTATGCATGCTAACCCCAAAATACCATTTGGCTCAGGGTTTCCTCATTGATTATAAATCCTAGGTTATGCATGCTAACCTTTAAACTTCAGTTAGGGTTAGGGTTTCTTTGTTGATTCTAAACACTAGGTTATGCATGCTAACCCTTAAATCGTTAAAATTGCAAGTGCTCAATAGATCATTATAGAAGACTCATATTCATGAACTTATTTCATTCCTTATTTCTCAAGGAAGAACAATTTTTATGGGACATTATCATCATATTGTACAAAGTCAACCTCTTTTGCAACTGACATACATTGACATAGATCCCAATCAATACACTTTTCATGAAGATAGGACTGTGAAACTAAGAATGATTTCCAGCCAAGTCAAAATTATTATGACAGTCGAAAACACTCATTTCCAGCTTGCCAAAATGAGTGTGCAATCCCAAATGCAAGTACTAATGATAAACACGAGTTGAAATGGCACTTTGAATTAGTGAAAGGTACTGTCAAAACAAAAGTATTTCCAACCAAGCATTTAGCATTATGACAGTCCTATATTTCACTTTTAGCTTGTCAAGACAAAGGTACAATCCTTTTAAGTAAACATCAGTGATAATTTTTTTTATAAGTGCCAAGTTTCCAAGCCAATGGGACTCTTAAACCAAATCAAATATCCATTCAAGTAAAATATCTTATGACAGTCCAAGATGTAATTTCCATTCAAGTAAAATGTCTTATGACCGTCCAAGATGTAATTTCCAGTCCACTAGGAATGATAAGAAGTATATTCACTTAGCTTTTGATGACACAATGACTTGCAAGAAATTCAAGGCCTTTTCTAGTATTTTTCCAAGTTATGGATATTTATATACCACTATCAAATTTGTTTAAGTATGGTTGGGAATGATTGTTTATATAAAGTACCTTTATGGTGTCTTTGTGCCACTTTAAATTGGGTTATGGACAAAGTTGAGGTGAGGCGTTAGTAAGTGGGTAAGATAGGAAGGCAAGGAAGTGAGTTAGTGGTGTTCTAGGGATGTCCAAAATGGATATTATAGTTAGAGATATAGGAAGAGATGTGGGGGTCTAAGTAGTGTGGAAATGAAAGGAATAAGCCTTTCTTTAGAGAGAGGGAAAGGTAGGAGTGTAGGGAAAGGGTTTTAGCAAGCGTTAGGCTAGAATAGAATGGTTTAGGTGTGTCTTATGGCTGCCTAATATGTAGTATTACAGTATAGTTTGATAGATAGTCCTAGGGTTAGTCAAGGTTAGAAACTGGAGTAGAAGGATAAATGAGACAATAATTACTATGTAAATACCAAAGGCAAACAAGTGCTTTCTATTGCAATTTGGACAATGAATACGACTGTAGGTGTTAGTATGCTCGTTCAATATGAGCTAGGGTTCTATAGGAGTTAGAGTTCAATTATCATTGTCATTATATAATAGAAGGAAAAAGTTATAAAGAAGTATGCAAATATGTAATAAAAGGCAAAGTAATATAAAGAAGTACAAGATGATATATTAATATACAAAAATTTCCAATCATATACAATAGTACTGAAAAATGGAATATCGTTCCCAATGTCTATACAATGGAAACTCGTGTCATATACAAAATATGGCAACTTGTGCCCCATACAAAATATGGCAACTCGAGCCAAAATTCCACATCATGGCTAGTGTAAATAGGAGGGTCTCTCAATCCTCTTTCCCACCCTAGGAGCTCCTAGGTGCAACTCCAAAATCGATCTTCCTCTTCTTCGAGCTAGAGGAAGCTCGGTTCTTTTAGCCTCTTGGACCACCTCACCTTGGGCTCTGAAACAACAACAATCAAATGTCAACTCGTACAGGAAATTATACAACTATAAAACACAATTTAAAAATCAAATTATGTTTTCAAATTTTAAATAGCTCACTTAAAAGGAGATTGTAAATGTTGAGCGGGCTACCCTCTTCCGTAATCCAAGTCTCTCGACAATGCCACCCTGCAACATTTAAATAGTAAGATCAATCATACAATTTACTACCTATGTTAATTTTCGTTAATATTGCATGAGATTTTCATAAACTAATCAATCTCACTGTGAACACAGCAGGTTGGTCCTGGGGGCTGACAAAGTGGAACAATCGGCTAGTCCTCAAGGGTGCCAGGTGGAGCAGTGGGCTGTACAACCTTCTTTGATGCTAGGATGGATGGCATAGTAGAGGATGTAGCCACATCAAAATCGGATACAACACTAAGGGGCACTGTGGGAGAGGGAATGGACTGGAGTGGGAGAAGTGGTGATGTATGACGATAAACGCCAACTAGCTGTAGAGTGGAACGTGCCACCCTGAAAGAGGAAACGAGGGTGGTGGTGGAATATGGGGGAGGGGGATGAGGTCTGGGATGGGGTGGAGGGATGGTTGAATGTGGATGGATGGTGTAATGTGGTCGGATGGGGGAGGGTGGAAACATGGGAAACTGCAAGGGAGGAGATGGATGGGTGGGGCGAGGGGGGGAGCTGGATGGAAGTGTGGTGGTGGGTGGGAGGCAAGGGATGGATGGAACGGGGTGGGGAGGGATGTAGGGAAAGGGAAATGTATGCCAGGGGATACACCTAGAATATATGGTCAGAAAAAGGCAGTCAGTGGAAAGATAGCGACACCGACGTGCCTATGTACTCGGACCTGCATACATATTCATGGCATCGTGTATCAGTACATAAAAAATATAACTATACAAATCTAATCCATCAAAACTGAAATTAAATTTATACTTTATTACAAGATATCTTCTCATGAGGGGATCTGCTGATCCCCAGTGGGGATGGCTAGTCACTCAATCTTGCAGACACTTGTTCATTTGCACAAAAATATTTAGATTCAATTACTAAATATTAACTACATTGGATGGAAATATTAACTACTAACATTAAATTTAATTACTGAAAGAAAACTACCTGTGTGTATGGTGCCACGATGTCCTCTGCAGCTGCCATGGCTCTATCTAGCTTGAAGGAACCAACGTCCTCCCACCAAGGTCTTGGAGACTCAGCATTGAATAGATGTACATTAAAAAACTCAAGTTATCAACATTTTATTCTAAGTTAAATTTATTAGAAATTATGAGATTGCATAACATATAATCAATACTTGAACATTAAATAAAACAATAACTAATCTGGTGTAGGTAGCTCTTTGTGGCATGATCCTACATGGAAACCTGACATGGATGCCCAAAATGATAACAACGATGTGACACTGGTCCCGTCAAGCTGGATGGATCAACCTGGATACCATCTATATCTGCTCTCCCTCGCCCACCACCAGTGAACCATGCAGAAGTGTGTCTCTCAGGGGGGTCCTACTCACTCTATGACGACATATCCACAAATGTGGTATGCCTAAGAAGGTGTCGTGTCGCACGTCTAATGGACTCATGGATCTCATCTAGCCCACCAGCTAACCCAGGGCATTGAGGAAGCGGGTTAGGCTCTCGCCTAGGTGCAGGAGGTCCTCTGGGTGGGTTTTGGTGGGTGTGAGGTCGATCTTGGGCTGAGCCAAAAATGACGCCCTAGAACTCGGTGATGTCGAAGTAGTTCACATGGAACCCTAACACAAAATTAGCCCAGAGTTTCTTGAGAAAATACTGTCGGACCTCGACATTGTTGCATGGAGGCTTGTCAAAAACCATGAACCATATCTTCCTCCAGTTATCTCTCCATGGCTAGTAATTACACCAGTCCATGCAAACTCGCCTCTTCCTCACATTTGGAGGCTGTCTTGTTCTTGGATCTGTAAATTTTCTCCACAGTTGGGATTTTGTGATATTCAAGTTTTTTATATCCTCTTTGGATATACTAGTGCTATAATGCTCTCTCATTCGAGCCCTATATTTGCTCAAACTAGTTATCTCACTGTGGGAAATGTTGATAGATTTTATTATATTTTGTAGTGAGGCAGTGAGGGAAAACCAAGAGGGTTCCCTAGTGTTCTTCAATTCATCACTCAAAATTCTTGATTGGTTTAAATCCCCGTGTAATTCATCTTCGGGGTTTTCTTGGTTTAATTCAAGGTTTTATTGGTTTAATTCGGGGTTTTCTTGGTTTAATTTAGGGTTTGGGTCCTCTGATTGGTTTGTTTCATTCCTTTCTTGGCATGTTTCATTGGTATTTGTCATTATGTTTAGGTAATTTGTACCTGCAATATCAAATTTTTCCCATTTCAATTCATTTTCAAATTTTGTTAATTTTGTATTTTATTTGAAAAACAATAAAAAACATTGAAATAAACAAAAAAAATTGCATTCCTACTCTACTTACCTTACTCCAACGTCATTTTAGGCAAGTTGGACAATTTCGTCGGGCTCTTTGGGGGTTGTTAATGCCTCCTTGCGTGCTTGTAGGTGGGTAGAAAACAAAAGAATTGTTCACAATTTTTTTTTGTTTTCTCTTGAACATAGGGATGCACACACACCCCTGTATGCGATCGTGCCAGACACGCATGCGCATCCACATATGTGTGTGCGCATAAGCATGCAAGTCATTAGGGGTGCGTGTGCACTCTTATTATCCATGCTAGCAATTCGATGTGGAGGTTCGCCACTACCAAAGCAGGAGTGCATGCACGCATTCAGGAGGTGCATGCACGTTATTGTTTTGACCTGCTTGCATGCTCCCATTGCATCATATTTGGGTAGCAGGTTCATGTGGGAACTCTGATACATGCCTAATGCATAGAAATATTGATGCCATTGCTAAACGTATGGGAATTTCTTTCATGCCAAGGTTATATGGTGAGGGAATTTTGACGATTTTAGTACAAGTAGACATCAAGGGGGTGTCTACAAATCACTAGGTTCCATGAAGGTTGTCTCAGACTCTCTATTTAATCTTTGATTTTATGTTTATTGAATAATAGGGGTATGTTGTGTGAATTGTCAGGTCTAATAGTTAACTGGATCCTCTGGTATAATAGATGGTATTTCATAGAATGTTTAGACATGGTGTTGTTAAGCAATGTGGATACTCTTAATGCCTTGTTTTCTCCTATGGGGGAGGGACAATTCTATTTTTTTAGTCTGTATTTTGTAGATGATATGTATGGTGGGGATACTTAGATTGAAAGGTTGGAAATCTTTCTGGATGTTGGAAATATATCTAGACTATAATGAAATGTAATTATTGTGTTGATAATTAGTATATAGTTTACTTACCTACCAAAAAAAGGATCCCTGAGTTTCGACATAATATCATTACGATGTTGAGTGCAAGTAGCTAGTAGTAATATCTTCGACATAATATCTTTCATCACTAGTTTTGGCATTCTGATAATCACTAAGTGACTGTCAAATTCAATAACATTAATACATAATAATCCATCCAAAATTTGAGCTAAATTTTTGAGATCAATTGAAGGGTCGTGCGATCTGCCATGAAAATGTATGCCTTAATGCAATACAGCTTATCGACATTCAAACTTTCAACTATGAAAGGAAGAGAAGGTCGAGGACTATTCAAATTTGCAACTTTGGGGTTATGGGGATGTTGTAATATAGTTTTATGTAAATTTCTTTATGGGCATATAAAGTAAAAAAAAAAAAATTGGTTTCAATTCATATTAGGGCATAAAAATTATTGAAAATAGGGAAATTAGCATGAGAAGATTTGGAGTAAATACCTCACAAGGAAGAGATTGATCCTGAAGGTGGAGTTTGTTGGCATTTTCTCACCCAAAACACATTCAACCTTGCTCATTTTGCTTCGCCCGAACACGTTGTTGTGCATGGTTGTGGAGAAAATGGCAGGCTTGACCTATTTTAAGCATAAAACAAGTTTTACATAACGCGAGCGCGTTTCTGTAGACTATATTGCGAGTTCATTTTTGTACACTATAACACATGTGCATTGTACTTAACTATCCTAATTGGCAAGCATGTTGGAAGGCTTGGGACTAGGCTCGGCACGGTCGACATTGCTTGGGATGATTTCTATTTTATGGATCTTGAATGATTGGCTTCACTCTACCATTGCATCTAAAAGGTTCCTCAACTTTGTGCACTAACCCCTAAACAAATCACTAGTTAACAACAATCAATGACGAAATAAATGACCATTTAACAACAATCAATGTCTAGATACATGACCAAACTCACCAATCATAAAAACAAATAAGTGACTAAATGTTTTTAGTCACATATTTAGTTGGGTTATAAGTGACTAGAAACAAATTATTGTTAATCATGTGACTAAATTTAGTGATTTATATGCAAAGTTTTAGTAGTGTTTTAGTCATTTCTCTCACTTTTTCTACTAGCGTTTGGTGGTTTTGAAACCTATGTGGTGTAACATTTGTGTAGGAAGTGTAGGGTTAGCTAAAAGATTCGATAGTTTTCTTTTACACATGAATTTGTATTGGATCAGATAGCATCATATCGAATGTGGGACACCATTGGGGTAAAATTTGACCTCCTATTAGTCATGCCAACAGAGAGAAAATTGTTGGCATTGTTCAAGTTCAATCCTTGCTAGATCAAGGCCCGAGGAGTTTTTGGACCTCATTAAAGTAGAGTGGAGACCATATAATGCTTGTACTTGGTTGTCTTCGTGATCAAACAATTCACAAAATCTCTAAGATGTCTAAAAAACTTGTGGTCATGTGGTAGGTATGTCAGTATAAAGAGGGGGATAAGCCAATCAAGATTATTGAGGCTAAAATTGATGCTATGCATGTATATCATTATCAAGGGATCTTTTTGGAAGAGTAAATTCTTTGGTTCAAGGATATAAAAAGAAAAAATATCCTTGAGTTAATTAAAGATCACGGGGCATACTGGTGCATGAAGATTCATGTAGTTTTGTTGGCATTAGGTGGCGAGAAGGAAAGGTTTTTAAGGCTTATCTTCTCTATGAGTATCCAATTTTTCTAAAATATACAAGGGTCCTTAGGGCCGTAACATACTGGAGATCGTTAAGTTGTGTCTCAATAACATTTTTTAAAAAGACAACATCAGGTTTTTTGAGTCATTTATGCTAACTGAGATGGAAAGGATAATGGTGAAATTTAAAAAATTTAGGATTTAGGGTCTAAATGGATGGATGATCAAGCTCTTCTCGAGCTTCCTTGATTTAATGGGATGGGTATCATGCGTTTCATTGAAGAGGGTCAATAGAGAAGTAATCTACTCTCTTTCTCCAACTCTACCTTTTTAACACTCATTCCTAAATTTGATAATCGTAGTAACTTGTGTGATCTAAACTATTTTAAAATATTAATTTTTCTATAAAGACCAAGAGAAAAAACATAAATATAGATCTAAATATTAAAATTGTAAACATTTATACTTAAAAAGATAAAATATCAAAAAACATTTGTGATCTAAACTATTTTAAAATAATCATTTTTACATGTAGCCTTCACAAAGGGAAAAAACATAAAGTAAGTCTAAATATTAAAATCACATTGTGTATGTGTTCAATATTAAAAACTACTTATCTATTCTCTAAAGCAGTTAACCTATTAAAATCTTTTTCATTTCCAATATATTTTCAAAATTGGATATATTGATATTTTGTATAACTTAAAAAATAGGTATTCTCTAAATTACATTAGAAAATAAAATTATTCTTCTCTAAACCTTCATCATAAAAAATAAGTTGTAAATTGTAAACATTTATCATACAAATTAAATTGTAAGCATTTATATTACAAATAAATGCTTTGCTTAGGTTTGCAAGTAAATTTAGTCATCGGTCATTCCAACGAAGTCACGAAACATTTGAATTATAATTTGCAGAGCGTCTCTTAGCAGATGAGAATCGCGAGCAATCGGAGAGTTGAGTAACGATTGACAGAGCCGATATTCGTTGGGCGCCATTATATCAACGTTGCCTACGTTCCGGCAGAATATCTTGACGATGTTGAGAGCTAGCAGCAAGTGATCGGCAGGGACAGGGAGCCCCCCGCTCTGCTGTTCAAATGCCATTTTGATGATTTCGTTGATGTTTGTCCAAACATTAATCTCCATACAATATGCCAGCCGCGCTTCTTGAAACTCTTCCGGACCTTCCAGGAGTTGACAGAGCTGAAAGAGGCACAAACGGATAGCTTCATGAGCGTCATCCACAATGCCCACACGATCCGCGCTCTTAAAATTGGCGATTGCATATATCAGGATTTGAAGAAACGCTTTCAAAAGTCCTTTCTGCATTCTGATAATCAACGGGTGATTGTCAACTTGATCCACAGCAAACTTAATACGTAAGAATCCAACGAGAATTCGAGCTAAATTTTTGAGATCGGTTGAAGAAAGGGCTGTGGGATCTGGGAGCTCGAAAATGTATGTATTAATGCGATACAGCTCGTCAGCATTCAGACTTTCGGCTATGAGCGAGAGAAGGGCGAGGACTATCGGGTGTAAACCTTCGTCGTTTGACAGGAGTCTTCGAAATAAAAATCCTTTAAAACGAGGAGCGAACTCCAACGCATTTTGGGGCTTTAACTGGTCGCGTTGCGGGTGATGTGTTATCAAGTCGAGTGCAACTATCGTTCTGAGAAGTTCACAGTGGAACATATCGGATTCTTCGGAGGATCTTACATCGCGAGAGTAGGATCTACACATAATTTCACCCAAACACTTGATTGATTCTTCGTCCGAGAGAAAGCGTTGACGGTTTAGAGGGATCATCTGGAGATTGAGGCGCATATAATTGAGTCGCTTCCATGCATTGGACCAAGTCTCGTCGCTCAGGTTGGCCAGCTCTACCTCCTCGTGCAGGGTAAAGATTTGGCGAAGTTGGGCGAGACTATCTCGAATTTCATCTAATTGGAGCGGCTGAGGATAGTCGGGAATAACTTCCCATCCCGTGTATTGGTCGCCCAAAACACGTCGGAAATATTGTCTCATCTCTTCTCTGAGAGCAACGTTGGGAGTTATATCATCCAAAACGAAAGGGTCGCGGTTGTGAGGGATGGTTAGATTCCGTGGATTCTTTTCCACCCACGTCTCCACAGAGTTTCGATCGTATAGGAAATCGGTCTCAGCTATTTTTACCGGATCGAAAGCCATGCTTTGACTTATGTAGCATACATATTCCTCCTTCTCAATGTCCATACTCTTACTCTTACTCTTACTCTTAATCTTTATTTATTGGATCTGATCTGATCTCTGCTGCAATATTTATCCCTCCTGTTCCTATTCATATTCCCGATCTTCTGTCATTATATAAATGTGATTTCCTTCAGTTGCGATCACGTCGTAAAAACCCTTAGGTTTGCGTCGCGTCGCGTCGCTTCAGTGATTTCTTTCTAATATTTTAATTTTTATTGTAACGTTTATTTAAATAATATGGAGGCAATGTACATGTTAAGATTCATTAAATTTCTTAGGTTAAAACACTCAAACTTACTTTTCTTATTAATTTTAGTATAATAATATAAGTTAATTGAATGGTTACTATCCCATATCACTAAAGTTTAAACTTTCAGTCTCTAACAACTTTTTTGGTCAAATAACTTTCTGATCATTCTCTTGACACGTGTATAATGGCTAGGTAGCATTATCATGGATAATGACTATGGAGCACATGTTTCTGTGTGTTTTGATGGTAATGCATGAGGGGCAAAGTGAAGATGTAGGGAACGTGTAACAGCATGTGGAGGGGTGGGGGGAGTAGACGTGGCTCGAGGAAGTGAGAAGGAAGGAGAAAAATAGGGAGGGTAGAGGAGGAAGGGGTATGGAGATGAAGGTGGAGGCGCTAATGGGGAAATTAAGAGAGAGAAGGGGAGTGATGGGGAGTATGAAGATAAGGAAAGTATATAAGTGAAATGGAGGAGGGGTTTATGAAAATATGTAGAGCATGAAGATAAGGAGTGGGTATAAGTGAAGGGGAGGAGGGTGTGTTGGAAAGGGAGGAGGATGTGATAAAGGATAAGTATGGGCATAGAGGGAGGTGAACAAAGAAGGGGGAGGTAAATGGGAAGAGGGAGAAGGAGGCTAGGAGGGTGCGAAGGATGAGGGGAACGTTGGGAGGTGAACAAAGAAGGGAGAGGTGAAGCGGGAGAGGGAAAATGAGGAAAGGGAGAGGAGGTGATGAGGGCGTGGGGGATGCAAATAAGGAATAGATAGGGGAAAGAGGGAGAGGGGAGAGGAGGGTGTGGGTGGCGAGAGAGGTAGGAATGGTTAAGTAATAAGAAGCGGAAATGGAGAAGGAGAGCGATGTGGGTGATTTTGTTTTATATACCAAATTTTTAAAATAACATAAAAATAAAAATAAAGAGTAACCTAATATTTTTATGAGATATAATATGACTAAATACTTTATTTCTTGAATTCTAAAGACACATTTAGAAGGCTTGACATATAGTTGGTCCTCTTCCAATAGTATTAAGATTCTTCCAACATGTTGTACATGTTCTTCCCAATATTCACTATAGATTAGTATATCATAAAAAAACACTGACATATATTTTCTCAAGAGGGGTTTAAAAGTAGAATTAATCAATCTTTAAAATATGGAAAGTGCATTGATAATGTCATAACAAACTATTTTTGGGTCTTTATGCTAGAAGAAAATAGGCATGAATTAGAAGTAAAGGAAAAATCATTTTAAATTTTAATTAAATTCATATATGATATAGATCAATAGCTCTAATTCAACGAGGGTCATGAAAATGCTCCCTTTTTAATACATAGGTGATCATCCTCATAGCGAAAACCACTTTTATGACATGTTAGTCTCGTAGCTCTATTAATTTTGTTATGCTTCCATAGCTTAAGTCATGAATTGATAAGCATTTAATACATTTTCACAATAAAAACATAAATATGATCACTAAAAGAAACACAATCACAAGGTACATAACAATTTACCTTGGGAAACCCTAAAGGGAGAAACCCACAAAAACTTCCTCAATATAGATTACCAAAATGCAATGACCAAAGAACAACGCCTGAGAGAGAGAGAGAGAGAGAGAGAGACCAAACCCTAAGCATAAGAGCTAAAGCACCAAAGACAGTAGTCTTCCTCCTCTTGTGCCCTTCCTTCTTTCTCTCTCTTGCACAATACAAGTGAATGTGAGTGTGTATAAATGAGGGAGGTGGCCTCCCTATTTATACTAAACTTCTCAACTGACATTTAACCTAACTGGGTCGACCTGTATAATTGATAGGTTCGACCTACCTAGGAAATATCACAATAATAATATATTATTATTCTCGGGATACTAATGACCTGACTTACAATAGAGGGTTTATCTCATGACTTTTACATGACCTTTTACATGAGTAACATCTCCCAAAGGAGGAATAATGATAATGTAAAGTACAAGTAAAATATTCTTCAAAGTTGCATTATTTCAACGCCCCCCCTTATCAAGGAGGGAATTTTATTGTCAATAACAACAACTGGTGTGTCTCTACACAACATCATCAAAAGGAGGGAGGAGACATCATCAAAATCATCTTTTGGAACATCACTTGGTACATCTATAAATCATCGAGAGTTTTTGAACATCATCATCTTCAACACATAGCTGGAGTATCATCATTTGTAACATGGAGCTGGGGCATCATCATTAGCAACATGGAACTGGAACATCATTAGCAGCATGATGCTGGAGCATCGACATATGTGGCATGGAACTAGAGCATCACCTACTACATGGAGCTGGAGCATCATAATCATTTGCTGGAACATCATAATATGCAGCATGGAACTAGAGCATCATCATCTACAACATGGAACATCATCATATGCATCATGGAGCTGGAGCATCATCATCATCTCCATTAAAAATAATACATCACTAGAAAAGACAACATAAGGTTGGAATAACAACAACGATGACAACATGAGGCTGACTAATCAAAATAAAACAGTAAGAAAAAAAACAACATGTCACACATGTATAACAACATCATCATCAACAACTCAAGACTGGAGTAACATCATCTATGGAAGGTGTAAAAACAACCAACATGATCCTTCCTTTTGAAATTATGGAATCATGGAAAACACGAGTGATCCTTTCCTTTTGGAATTACGGGATCACAGATAACATATCTATGGTACTAAGACAATCCTTCATTTTTTGCAATTATAGGATCAAGTCTTTGCAGAGATACCAATACTAATCACAACTAACACATATATACACAAGATGATCCTTCCTTTTGGAAATATGGGATCAAGTCCACCACTAATATCCTGGATGATCCTTCCTTAAGGAATTACGCGATCAAGTCCACTACTAACATCCTGGACGGTCCTTCCTTTCAGAATTACGAGATCAATTCCACTACTAACATATTGGACAATCCTTCCTTTCAGAATCACGGGATCAAGTCTACTGCCAACTTAGACGATCCTTCCTTTCGGAATTACGGGATCAAGTCTACTACCAACTTAGATGATCATTCCTTTTAGAATTATAGGATCAAGTCCATCAAGATCAACATTTAAGATGATCCTTCTTTTTGGAATTATGGAATCAAATCTAAGGATGATCAATCCCAATATCTTGGATGATTCTTCCTTTCAGAAATATGAGATCAAGTCCATCAACATCTTAGACTATCCTTCCTTTTTGAATTACGGGATCAAGTCCATCAAGATCAAAATTTAATATGATCCTTCTTTTCGGAATTATGGGATGAAGTCTAAGGATGATAAATCCCAACATCTCAAACGATCCTTCCTTTCAAAATTATGGGATCAAGTCTGTCAACATTTCAGATGATCCTTCCTTTCAGAATTATGGGATCAATTCCATCAAGATCAACATTTAAGATGATCCTTTCTTTTGGAATTACGTGATCAAGTTTAAGGATGATCAATCCCAACATCTTGGACGATCCTTCTTTTCAAAATTACGGGATCAAGTCCATCAACGTCTTGAGCTATCCTTCCTTTCATAATTATGGCATCAAGTCCATCAAGATCAACATTTAAGATGATCTTTCCTTTCGGAATTATTGGATCAAGTCTACGGATGATCAATCCCAACATCTTGGAAGATCCTTCCTTTTGGAATTACGGGATCAAGTCCATCAGCATCTTGCATGATCCTTCCTTTCATAATTACAATATCAAGTCCATCAAGATCAACAATTAAGACAATATTTCTTTTCGGAATTATAGGATCAAGTCTAAGGATGACCAATCCCAACATATTAGACAATCTTTCCTTTCAAAACTACAGGATCAAGTCCATCAACACTTAAGATGATCCTTCCTTTTAGAATTATGAAATCAATTATATAGATCAATGTTTAATACAATCCTTTCTTTCGAAAATATGCGATCAAATCTAAGGATTATAAATCCCAACCGAGCTACATGTTGTGATCAGGATACCATAGTATCATCAATACTACACCCCCTTTTGAGGGAAGTCCTTACGGACAATACCTAGCTTGTCTTAGAAGTGTTCAAACTTCACATGAGACAGAGGCTTAGTCAACACATCTACAAGTTGCTCATCTCTGCTCAGTTATTGGATATTTATGGATCCCTTCTGCACCATGTCATGAATGTATAAGTACCATATTTCTATGTGCCTCGTCTTGTCATGGAACAAGGGGTTATCTGTCATCTTCATGCAACATTGGTTACCACATAGAATAATTGTAGCACCCATCTCTAGATTGAGTAGATATGGAAACAACTTCCAAAGACATATGGCTTCACAGCTGATGGAACAAGATGCAATATATTCCTCTTCTTCAGTGTTGAGAAAAACATTGGACTGATTCTAGCTTAGCCATGAGATCATGGTGACCCTAGACTGAAACATCAACATGAAGTGATATTTCTATTTGAGACACTTTCCTCCCAATCTGAATCTATATAATCATACAGTATGAAGTCAATATCTCTAATATAACTGAGACCATAGTCTACCATACCTTTCAAGTACTTCATCACATGCTTTGATTCTACCAGGTGAACATGCATGGGCTCAACTAGTTACTAAATCAAGGTGTTCATAGAAAAACATATATTTGGTCAGATATTTGTGAGATACATCAATGAACCAGTAATATTTCTGTATAGTGTCACATCCACTAATTGTGATGAAGCAACATCTACAAAATTCAAGTATGTATCCATGGGTGTGGCCCTCTCTTTACATTCCAACATGCCAAACCTTTTCGGGATTTCTACTGCATAATTTCCTTGGCTAAGGAATATTCCTTCTGGGCTTTGCTATACTTCAAGACCCAGAAAATAATGCATCAAGCCAAGGTCCTTCATCTCAAAATATGCAACAAGATTATGCTTACACTCTGATATTTACTTCTCATCACCTACCAAGAATAAATTATCCACATACAACAATAATATGGTAGGTTCATCATCCATAGACTTGAAGTAAAGGTTAGTAGCATCCTTACTTTTGGTAAATCCGAAGATTGTTAGAAAACTATTGATTCTTCTGTAACAAGCTATTGGATCTTGCTTCAATACATTCAAAGTATTAATCATATTACATACATGTGTCCTCCTATATTTGATTTAAAAACCTTATGGATGTTCTATGCACACTTCTTCCTCAATAACACCATTTAGGAAGGTTGTTTTGACATCAATCTGGTGTAACTTCCATTTCGTCTTGGCTGCAAGTGCCATGATGGTTCTGATAGAAGTGTACCTTGCTACAGGAGAAAATGTCTCTTCATAATCAATTCCTTCTTTTTGAGAGAATCCATGGGCCACAAATATGGATTTGTACTTCTAAATACTTCCAACATATGTATCTTTTATCTTGAAGATCCATTTGTAAGATACCACACTTTTACCTTTTGATTTGGAAACTACTTCCACCATATCATTCTTCATTATGGATTGGTATTCTTTCGTCGTGGATTCTATCAATTCTCTCTTTTGAACCGCTGCTTAAAAAAAAGTAGGTTCTTTATCTACAAGATCACACATCAAAGCCACATAACTAGGAAATGGATTTGGCTTCTTGCTCTGCCTTGTGGAGCCTTCTGGAGCACCATGCATTTCTGCTTCTTGAATAATATCACGATCCCATGTTGGATTTATATTGTGGGAGATATTCATGTGGGGAGTTTCTTATGGCTCCAACATATCATGTTCTTTTGGAATCTTGTCATGAAGAGAAGGTGCAACCTCTTTCACTGGTTCTGCAGCTCTAAGAGCTACAAATTCTTCATATCTTTCTTCAAGTTGGCAATTTCTCGACTTCTTGAGAGTTGTATCTTCATAAAAGGTTACATATATGCTAATTTCCATATGATGGTAACCTGGTATACAGATTTTAAAGGCCTTGGATACCTCACAGTATCCAACAAATATTCCTTTCTTTCCGGAAGAATATAACTTGGTTCTTTCCTCTTTTGGAATATGAACACACACTGGAAAGCAAAATATCTTGAGGTGACTTACCTTTGGTTTCTTTCCCGTGAACATTTATTATGGGGTTTTGAACCCAAGTGCACTATGGGATATTCTGTTTTGGACATATATTGTTGTCCTTGCTGCTTTAACCCATAAGTGCATAAGAAGATCTTGATCATGGATCATAGTGTTCATAGCTTCCATAATCGTTTAGTTCTTCCTTTGAGTAGCACCCTTCTGTTGTGGATTGTAAGGAGTCGTAAGTTCCCTCTTAATCCCTACATCTTTGCAGAATTTTCCAAATTCGTTTGAAGTATACTCTCCTTCCTTATCTAACCTGAGTGTATTGATATTTCTTTCTGAAAGATTCTCTACCAAGGATTTGAATTCCTTGAAATTTCCATATTCTGCTCGAAGAGAAATACAGAATAGGAAGGTGATGGATCTCCGCATCTCAAAAATGATTGAATTAAGGTGTTCATTTTCTCCTCTTCCAACAAATTTTATGGAAAAAGAGCTCCTCATCCCACCTTTACCTAAGTTTTTTAATATCCCTCCTATGCTCATGAAGGAAGATCATTCCTTCCTTGCATTGGGAAACATGATATTTCCACTTGCTTAATTCGATATTTAACAATGAAATCTCTCTTTTCATTTCTTGATTTCCCTCATCTCTTGCATCTACTTCATCATCAGTATCCAACTCAATGATTTCTTCCTTACCCTCCATCTTTTTGGGAAAAGGTAAGTTATGTGTTTCAGCAATTTCCCATTTCTTCATTAATTTGGGAGTCACAAAAATTTCTTGTTGTTCTATTATCTCATCATTGTATTCTTGATTCATCACTTCAGGGGCCTTAGTGATTTCCTCCTATGCCACTATTTCAGCAACTCCTTTTTGACCCAATACCTCTAGATTCTTAGCAAATTCTTGTTGTACCAATGCTTCAACAAATTACTTCTGAACTTATTGGGCCTAAGTAAAGCACACAGGAAGTAAGTGCAAGTAAAGAAACATGCAAGAATTAGTCTGCAACACAAGAACAAGAAAGGAAACCTGTGTGGACTAAGGAAATCTGCACGGACAAAGGAAACATCAGACAAAGGAAGCTGCACAGAAGAAGGAATAGGCACAAAAGAGGCCACCTACGCGGAAAAGGGAACTGCATGAAAGGAAGATGCCAGTAGGGTAAAGTAGTAGCAAAAGTGCAGAATAATGGTTGAAAGTGACAGGACGATCATGGGTGTTGAAGTCATCTTAAGTTGGCGGATGCCACACGAGTGAACACATGTTATAAGTAAGGCCATTAGTGCCTCATTGCCTCGTGTCAGGTCATGATCACCATGGCTATAGCATGAGGGGCGACTGATGGTGACAGTTAATAGACTACCTGTATGCAGTCGACCCTGCGTGGTCATGTAAATTAGCATAAATAGGAGGGATTCAATAGTTAGAAGGTTTCTTTTTGGTTGGTTTTTCAATAGCTAGAGGGTTGGCTTTTGGTTGATGAGGGTCATTGGCTGTTGTTTTTTTACTCATTAGTAGCTTGGGAGAGGAAATATCTCTAAGAGAGAAGAGGAAATATGTGAGATATGAGTGGTAGAGTAGTCGAAAGTGTGCAAGAGGCAGGAAAAGGTATTGCAGTAGAAGAGAATCTGCGCTAGAGAGGTGCAGAGGCTAGAGAGGTCGATCTAGGTTGTGTGCAGATCAGTAGATGGTAGTGGTAGATTAGGATAAATAAGAAAGAGAGCATGAGAGAAAAAGAGAGTCTGAGTGAAAAGCTAGATCTAGGATAGTCTGCAGTCGAATGCAGGCTGAAGGCGCCATATATTTTTCATGCCAGATGAAGAGTGCCTTGTGGTTTTTCCCAGATGGGTTTCCACATGAATTCTTTTGTGTGTTGATGAATGTCTATGTATATTGTTTAAGATCATGTTTATGCTTATGTTTATGTCGCAAGTCCTGTCATGGATGAATGAATGCTATACTGCCATGTTTATGAATGATTGATGAATACCAAACTATCAATAAAATTGTGACCACAAGAATAGGTTATTATGCACAACATTTGAATATTAACTTATGTTTACAGCAAAATTGATGTTGTGTGTCTGTTATACTGCGCTTGTATGTGAGCTTGTATTTATATTCAGTTATGTTTCAAATACTAAGGCCAAATATGTGTCGCACCATTAGTATTTAATGAAATATATGCGCAGTGTGCACTATAGTTTGGCGGAAATGAATCCATCCTCGTGAATTGGTCGAGTTCCTTGGCCGCGCGCCAAGGGACTATAATCCCTCGACAATCACAGAAACATGGTTTCGGCAGTTATCCATCGAAGAGATATCTTGGGTGAGACTGTGCCTGCTCTGCAGGCATTGTCAACGAGGCTTTCTCTATCGGGACGGTATCTCAGGTGTTTGTTGGGTTGACGGGCTATGCAGAACCTGGGTCACGTGAGTTAGGAAAAGTTGCCAACAGAACTTCTGGCTCAAGGATCATAGTGACCTCTTCATATGCCACTGATTTTTGTGGTTCAAAAACTTCCTTCTGACCTTCTGGCTCAAGGATCGTAGTGACCTATTCATATGCCACTGGTTCTTGTGGTTCAACAACTTCTTCTTGGATAGTTGTTTCTCATGTTGCAACCTCCACTTTTTGAATCATTGGTTTTGATTCCTAAACAACGTTTCCATGTGTTGTTGGTTCTTGTTTTTCAACATCTTTTTCATGTGCTTCTCATTCTTGTGTTTCAACATCTTTTTCTTGAGTTGTTTCAACATTTTGCAAGTGTTGAGGCAATGTGTATTCTAATTCTTGTAATCCCTTTTTAGAGGTCAATGATTCCTATTAAATAACAATTTTGGGCCCTTTTTTATTCTCCAAGGTTGGAGAATCTGTTTCCAAATTTCGATTTTTCTCACCCCCCATCGTTGAATCTTCCCATGCTGTCACATCCTTTCCTTGTCTAAATTTCCCAAGTTTCTAGGTCAAAGGTCACATGACTGTGACTCTGTACCCCAATCCTTTAAAGATATCCCCACATTCACAGCACACCAATTCATCATGCTATTAACTCTCTCCTTCAGAAGGAAGGTTTTCCACTTGATCAACTACTTTATCCAATGTGCTTAGTCTTTGATTTGTCTAATTCCTTAATGATTCCTTCATTCCTTAAAGCTCTTCCCTAAGCACTTGTACTTTATATTTCAGCAAATCATTTTCTAAGAGGAGGGTTTCTATTTGCGATTAACCCCCTTTCACAATAGTTTCTTGTGTTTCAGTAGCTTTTGATGCCTCTGCTGCAACAATAACTCTGATTTTTTCTTTCTTTGATGGGATGAGTGATTGTTTCTTGGTGCATGACCTCCTCTTATTTATGTGTGGCACAGGGGAAATAAATCCTTCTGTAACTATCTCAACTTCTTCTGAAACAGAGAAAGGAGAATCATCCTTCTGGGATGATCCTTCCTTATTCCGACTGTCTTCTTCTCTTGGTTCAGCTGAAAATGGAACCTCTCGAATTATAACCCTTTCTAGCTCAGGAAAGGATTCAATTTCTAGAATCAATCCCTCCTAGGCTTCAATTTTATCTCAAGTTCCTTCAACATGGGTTTCTTCTTTGTACCATGGGATTCCTAAAGGCTCTTAAGGGTTTATATATTTCAGCCCTTCCATTGTTACAACTTCCTCCAATCCTTTTTCTTGAGCATTTACATCTTCCTCAGCTTCCCCATCACTCCCCCCAACTTCATTTGACAATATACGATTTTCATCTTCCTCCTCATGATATTCATCTTCTATAGCCACACGATCTATTATGTCCTCGATAATGAATTTCTTCCAAGTTTGGTTGCTTCCCTCTAGGTCCTAAAGTATCAATAATTTGATAAGGCCATGGTTAGTGATAGAGGCTCGGGGATGTTGAGACCCTCTGGCGTAATGTGCATGTTTTGTAATGTTTTCTTAAGGTAGTAGGGCATGCTAATTAGTGTACCATGGATAATATGCGAAATCAATATAAAATCATATGTGTACACAGTTCGGTACCTACCTTCGCATGTAATGTACTTCTTTAGGAATATCTCCACCTGGTCCCATGGCCAGGGTAGAATCTCTAGTGTTGTTCCCCATCCCTTGGGCTAAATTCTTTCCCCCACTGCAAGGAAATTTTCTATTGCATGTAAGTTGGGTCTATTTCTTCCAAGCCACTTCCTCCCAATCTAGGTAGCCCAGTAACTACTGTTATCGCTCAGTCCAAGACTTCAAATCTCAAACCCTTAATCATTGAATGGTACTCCCTCAAATTCATGGTCAACTCTAATGTCGTTTCCTCATGAAAACTGTTGATGTAATTGTAACTTCAGAATGTATTCACTTGTATTTCTTATGTATTATAACCCGATGTTTATTTCAGGATGTATTTGTAATGTACTTGAGTCATGTCATGCCCCGATGTTCCTATTGGGAGTTTCTATAATGTAAACAAGTCATGTCAAGTCAATGTGGGTAACCCTCCTATTGTCTAAGGGTTAAAGTCCCTACAGTTCAGGGGCACTATGGTTGTTAGACTCACCTAGTGAAGTTGGCCCTAGTTGGGTTTAGTCAAGTTGGGAATTAGTATAAATAGAGAGCCAGGCTTTCTATTTAACACACACTCACACACACTCAGTTGTAGCGAATAGCTGAGGAAGAGGAAGACACTGGGGCTAGGAAGAAATAAGGTTACTGCTATTGGGAGATCATCTTACTGTTTTGGATTTTAATTTTGGTGCTGATTCTATCTTTGAGGAAGTTGCGAGGTTTTATCCATTTATGGTTTCCCTGAGGAAAAACACTATGTTCATTGTCTCTTATGTTTGATTTCTGTGCTTGTTATTCTCTCAGTTAAATATCCTAATATAATGCTAGCTTAATGTTAAAAATATAACATGGTATCAGAGCTAACCTGAGAAGAAGACACTATGCAACTACGGGAACTAGGGCTTCCTACTTTGTGGATCTCTCTCCACAATTTTTCAGCAAAAGAAGGTTGGAATAACTCTCCTCCCTAGGTCGCATCTTTCTATCGAAGCAGAATCCAATTCTATGGTTTTTCAGTTTTGGACCTGACACTGCTGCCAAAAATTAGGGCTTTTCACAGAAGTGGAATTTCAGTGAGCCTAGGCTTGGATTGATCTCCTCCCCAAAATTGAAGTTTAGAGATCAAGATCAAAGCATTTGGTTGGAAAGAACTCCGAAAAAGAAAAACCCTAATCTGCTCCTCAACCAACACTACCGAATTTCAGCTCCAAATCTAGATCCGACATCTTGACCCGGTAAGATATAAATCTTTTGTATCTCCATTTGAGGTTCTCAGTTAATATGTCTCATCATACCAAGCTTGATGAAAAGATTGAGGGAGCTAATAACTTCTGAGCCTGTAAGTATATGATCTCCCTAGTCCTGGAATAAAATGAGTTGGACCCCTATATCCATGAGGAGGTTCCAGTTCTAGAGGGAGATGAGGCTAAGGCCTTACATAAGAAGAAGTTGGTTATGACAAAGAGGATTATTTCTGATTCAATCAAGGATCACCTCATACCATAGGTGTCCTCCCTCAAGACACCTAAATCTATGTTTGATGCCCTAACCAAACTGTTTGAAGGGAAGAACATCAACCGGAAGATGACTCTAAGGAACCAGTAGAAGAATGTAAAGATACAGAATGAGGAGACCATCCATTCATACTTCACCAGGGTCTCCAAGATCAAACAACAGCTGGAAGCAGTAGATGAAGAAGTGGAGAATGCAGAAATTGTGATGACAACCTTGAATGGTCTACCTAGGTCATGGGATTCTTTCATCCAAGGAATCTGTGCCAGGAAGAAGTTAGTCAAGTTCAGTAGACTATGGAAATAATGTTCTAAAAAAGAATCTCAAATAGTAGCTCGAGAAGAAAATATGGGAAGTGAAGATCAAGCTCTCACAGTACACTCTAGGAAAGGAAGAAGGGAAAATCATCATCACCAAGGTAAGCATTTTCATCAGAAAAATAATCTTGTAAAAACGGATCCATCCAAACTCAGATGTTATACATGCGATGAAATAGTACACTTTGCTAGAAATTATCCCATGAATAAGAATGGATCCAAGAAGAAGAAGAACTCCAAAATAAGACATCATGCTCACACTGTTGAGGATGATGATCCTCCCAGGAAGAAAGTAAAACAAGATAGTGAAGACTCTTCAAGTGAAGAAGAATATGTTTTGATCTCCGCTCTCACAGGAACTATCACTCATGGAAGCAAAAATTGGCTTATTGATAGTGGGGCTTTCAAACACATGACAGGTTTCAAGGAATCCTTTGAGAAACTATCCGAACATAATTCACCCCACAAGGTGAAACTTGGGGATGACTACCAATATCCCATAAATGGTAGTGGTGAATCCTCCCCACAAGCTAGACTCTGGAAAGTCTATGAAAATGAAGGATGTCTTGTTTGTACCAGGACTAAAGAAGAATCTTCTATCCATATCGGCACTGGATGCAAAAGGCATGAGGTTTGCATTTGTAGATGGCCAAGTCCTCATGTGGTCAAGAGGAAATACTATTTACGATGCAATAGTAATTGGAGAACAAGAAGGAGGATTATACAAATTGAAGGGCCATCTAGAACAAGCTCTGGTCCATGACACAGTAGAGCCAAATGAACTTTGGCACAGAAGGCTTGCACATGTGCACTACAGAGCATTACCACTTACAGACAAAGCTATTGAAGGTCTTCTAGAAATTCAAGCAAAACATGAAGGGGTATGCAAAGGATGTGCGAAAGGGAAGAATACAAAGAATACATTTCCAAGTAGCGAGAGCAAGGCAAAAGGAATCTTGGAAATCATCCACTCCGATGTATGCAGACCAATGTCATCAAGTTCACTAAGCAGGTATGTATACTATGTTTCTTTCATTGATGACTTTTATAGGAAGACATGGATTTACTTCATGAAGAACAAAGATGAAGTTTTCAGCAAATTCAAGGAATTCAAAGCCTTGATCGAGAATCACACATAAAAGAAGATCAAGACCTTTCAATCAGATAATGGCAAAGAATTCACATCAAATGAATTCAAATACTTATGCAAAGATTCAGTGATTAAGAAGGAGTTATCCACTCCATATAATCCACAACAGAATGGGGTTGCAGAAAGGAAGAATAGAACTATCATGGAAGCTGTAAGAGAAATGATTCATGATCAAGATCTTCCCATGCATCTATGGGCAGAAGCTGCCCGAACAGCAGTGTATGTATAGAACTGTACTCCACACAGAGTACTTGAGAAAAAGACACATGAAGAAGTCTTTTCCAGCAAGAAACCAGAATTCATCCATCTCAGAATATTCGGCTGTCCAGTGTACATACACATTCCGAAAGAAAAGAGGACAAAGTTAGATCCTTCAGGAAAGAAGGGTATATTTGTGGGATACTCTGAAAGCTCGAATGCTTATAGAATATACTTCCCAGGATTCAAGAATATCGACATCAGCAGGGATGTAACATTTGATGAAGACACACCTTACAACAAATCCAGAAAGAGACCTGTTGAAGAACCTGAAGAACCAGAAGCACCTAGAATTCATGATACAACCATGAACGAAGAAACTCAAGAAGAAGATTGAGAATTTAAAGAACCACAAGAACCTGTAGATCCACCTCTAGAGAAGAATCCTCAAAAGAGGAAACCTACTTGGGTATGAGAAGCTATCCAAGGTGCAGAAAGATATGGGGCTCTAGAAGAGAATCAAAGACAAAGAAAGAGAACCAGATCCTCCTCCGGGTATGTAGCTTTACTGTGTGACTTTATCAATAAAGAACCTCCAATTATGAAGAAGCAGCAAAATGAAAAGAATGGAAGGATGCTATGATCGAAGAGTATCAATTGATCATGAAGAATGATGTTTGGGATGTTGTCCCAAGACCAAAAGGGAAGTCAGTTGTAACTTCCAAATGGATCTACAAGATCAAGCATGCTGCAGATGGTATTATAGAGAAATATAAATCAAGATTCATGGCTTGTGGTTTCTCATAGAAAGAAGGAATAGATTATGTTTACACCTGTAGCCAGATACACTTCCATTAGATCACTACTTGCTTTGGCTGTAGTGATGAAATGGAAGATACACCAAATGGATGTCAAGACTGCTTTCTTGAATGGTGTAGTGGAAGAGGAAGTGTATGTAGAGTAGCCACTCAGTTTTGAGACACATGCCAAGGAGTCTCATGTGTGTAGATTAAGGAAAGCCTTGTATGGTTTGAAACAGGCACCCAGGACATGGTACGATAGAATTGACAGATTTCTATCCAGTTTGGGCTTTACCAAGAGTAAAGCGGATTCCAACCTTTACTACAAGGTTGAAGATGGAAACCCAGTGATGCTCCTACTGTATGTAGATGATCTGTTTGTAACAGGAATGGATGGGTTGATTGCTGATATGAAGAGAAAGCTTGCTTCCGAGTTTGAAATGAAGGACTTGGGTATGATGCGTTATTTTCTAGGCATGGAGGTGTGGCAGAATGCGGATGGAATCTCCCTCGGATAGTGGAAGTATGTAGTAGAGATCCTGAAGAGGTTTGGGATGATGGACTGCAAGGCCATGACCACACCTATGGCATCGAACCTGAATCTATTAAGTGATGCTTCATCAGAAGCGGTTGATGCTACGATGTATCGTCAGATGATTGGGTTCTTGATGTACCTGACGAACACGAGACCAGACATTTGCTTTGTTGTGAACACCTTGAGCCAATTCTTGACAGATCCAAGACATGTTCACTTGATTGCTGCAAATCATATTCTGAGGTACCTGAGGGGTACAATTTATTATGGGATCAAGTATGAGGCGAATCAAAAGATTAACCTGGAGGGTTATGTTGATTCAAATTGGCAGGCAGTGCCATCAATAGGAAGAGCACTTCAGGGTGTTGCTTCAGTATGGGATCAGGTGTGATCTCTTGGTTTAGTAGGAAGCAATCTTGTGTGGAACTGAGTACAGCTGAAGCAGAGTATGTCGCAGCTTGTTCAGCTAGTTGTGAGGAAGTATGGCTGAGGAAGCTACTGTTAATTTATTTGATCTCTAGATGGATGCTACTTGTATACATTGTAAAAACCAGAGTTGTGTGAAGTTGTTAGAGAACCCGGTGTTCCATGACAAGTCGAAGCATATTGAGATTAAGAATCACTATATCAGGGATATGGTGTAGAGGGGAGCAGTGAAGCTCCAGTATGTTGTGATGGACGAACATATAGCTGATGTGTTGATGAAGCCATTGGCTAGGGTGAAGTTTGAATACTTTAGGTTGAAGCTTGGTGTTCCTTCCATGGTTAGATGTAAGGGCTAAGCCATTTTTTCATTGTGAGAGGATTGGTCCCTTCCATGTCAGATGTGAGTGCTGAGACATTCTGATGTGAATGTAGGATTGGTTCCTACATGATCATATATAAGCGTTGAATGCCATTCTTGGAATGGAGGCACCTCATCAGTTACTAGGAAAGCTCAGTCTGGGACTGAGGGCCATTCTAATGTGACTGTAGGATTGGTTCTTACAAGATCAGATGTGAGTGCAGAGCCCTTCTGACATTGGTTGTCAGATGTAAGTGCAGAGCCCTTTCGACATGAAGGATTGGCTCCTTGCATGGTTGAATATAAGTGCTAAGCCTTTATGACATGGGTTGTCAGATGTAAGTGCAGAGCCTTTCAGCATGGAGGATTGGTTCGTTGCATGGTCGAGTGTAAGTGTTGAGCCTTTCCGACATTTATTGATGGATGTGAGTGCTGGGCCTTTCTAACAGGGTTGTGGGAGGTGTTCCCACATGGTCAAATGTGAGTTTTGGGTCTGCCTTTCTGATATGATTATAGGATTGGTTCCTACATGATCAGATATAAGTGTTGGGTGTGCCATTCTGACTTAGGGTCAGATATAAGTGCTGGAAGAAGACCTACATGGAGGCTAGGCCTACAACCAACATGAAAAAGGGATGGCTCTATAGAAATTCCTGTGATGAGAAGAATCATGAGATAGAACCCGTGATGATCCACTAATGATGATCCAGCAATGATGATCCAGATCAAGGGATGATCCAGATCCAGTGATGATTCTCCAGATATGATCCAGATCCAATGATGATGATCTAGATCGAGTGATGATCCAGATCCAGATGAAGATGACTTGAAGATGAAGATGACCTGAAGATAAAGATGAATTCAAGGTGAAGATGACGAGGACTCGAGGATGATCCAGATCCAGATGAAGATGACTTGAAGATGAAGATGACCTAAAGATAAAGATGACGAGGACTCGAGGATGATCCAGATGATACAGAGAAGAAGACTTGTGCTAATAAATTGTGTCGAGAGAATACCTTCCTAGTTAAGAGGGAGTGTTGATGTAATTGTAAATTCGGAATGAATTCACTTGTATTTCTTATGTATTGTAACCCAATGTTTATTTTGGGATGTATTTGTAATGTACTTGAGTCATGTCATGCCCCGATGTTCCTATCGGGAGTTTCTATAATGTAAACAAGTCATGTCAAGTCAATGTGGGTAACCCTCCTATTGTCTAAGGGTTAAAGTCCCCACAGTTCTGAGGCACTAGGGTTGTTAGACTCAGCTAGTAAAGTCATCCCTAGTTGGGTTTAGTCAAGTTGGGAATTAGTATAAATAGAGATCTAGCCTCTCTATTTAACACAGACTCACACACACTCAGTTGTAGCGCATAGATGAGGAAGAGGAAGACACTGGGGCTAGGAAGAAAGAAGGTTACTGCTATTGGGAGATCATCTTACTGTTTTGGGTTTTACTTTTGGTGTTGATTCTATCTCTAAGGAAGTTGTGGGTTTTTCTCCATTTATTGTTTCCCCAAGGAAAAACACCGTGTTCATTGTCTCTTGTGTTTGATTGCTGTGCTTGTTATTATCTCCGTTAAAGATCCTAATATAATGCTAGCTTAATGTTAAAAATCTAACAAAATCCATTTAGTCTCTCAAAACATACCATCCATCCAACCTCTTAAAATATAATGAAGGTTTCTCTATTCCTTTGCAATGCATATGTTGTCTTAAGATCATGATGGACTGCAAAACCACACATAGTGTTCTTCTTCTTTAGTTTTCGACGTTGAAATCAAAGATTCCCTAATTTGAACACTAGAGTTGCAGCAAGAAGGATAAAAATGATTAACAGAGGGTCATCGACTATTTTTGGAGAGTTGGTGTAATAATGGAATAGGCTCGTGCTAAACATTATCATAGAAATGGAAGCGGTCATTAGATACATACAAAGGGTAGTGATATGGCCTTTTACTAAGAAAATTAGTTAAAGTTTACTGACAGGGATGTACAAACATAATATAGTCATGATTATTCTTCTACTTTATGCCTATTTAGACTTATGATTAGGACTCATACCTCCATACTTAGTGTGATGAGCCATCAACCTTTACAGTGGCCTGCCCTTATTATCAAATCAAATGATGAAGATAGTATTTCATACACAACTTTTATAAATTAGGTTGGCCCATGTGCCAAATTGTTTCCATGTAAGAATTGATTGTATGAATGAGTGGTTGTTTCCCGGATCATCAGCTACATTTTTTTTGTTGAAAAACTATAACGAGCACACTGTTTTTTATCAAACTGGCACTATGAAATTACTGCTTGTTCCACTGGAGTCTCATCAGTTTAATGAAAGGTTAAGAGTGTTCCAATGAAGAACTGGTGGATTTTGAGGAAGAGTCAGAGGATATAATGAATCTTTAACTGAAGATGTAGCATAGTTTTAGTATAAATATTGGCAATGCACAACCAAAAACAAGAATGCAAATAAAGTTGGCCAAAGAGGAAAGATTGGCAAAATCTCGGCAAATGTTAAATAAAGTGGTCAAGTTTTGGAAAAAAGCAGAGAAGTTGGATGAGTTTCAATAGATAATAAAGAAAGTGACGGATTTTTGGAAAAAAAAATAGAGAAATTGGCAGAATTTTAGTATATGGTAAAGAAAGTGGCAAAGTTGTGGCAACAATAGAGAAATTGGTGGAGTTTCAGTAGATGACGTAGCAAGTGGTGAAGTTTCAGTATAAAGCAATGCCCGATGAACTTTGTCAGAAATCAATGATTCTTCCTTGTCCTTCTTCCTAAGTGATTATTTGGCATATGCAGAGGGTCGAATATGATTTCCACAATCGATTGGCCCATTACAACTGCTCAATTTCGATTGGACCCCTTGCAATTATTCCTGCATACAAATTTTCTAACCAAAAAAAATCAAATCTTTACTAAAAACTATCAAGCAATCTATGAAACCAAAACAAACAAATTTATTTATGTACAACATCTTGTGGAAATATGCAAAAGATTAACGAGTAACAACAATAGGAGGAGACCCCTGTTCTTGTACCATTTGACAGTTTATTTCGATGGAAACATGTGATACAAATACATCCTTTGAGAGGGGCTTATGATAGAGTTGCAACCAATGGGAATTATCAAATAGTGGAGTTTTATTCTCATCAACCATGGTCAATTGAACAGTCCCATTGTTAAATACCATATCCACTATGTAAGGTCCCAACCATCTGGTGCTAAGTTTACCATTGAAATCCTTCTTGAACCGTGAATCATATAATAAGGGCCAATCTCCTAAATGAAACATACTTTTATTAATGAACCTATCACGACGTTTGGAACATTGTTGTTGAACCACTGATGTTTGATGCATGACAGGCGTGCCTTTCTCATCTAATTCATTCAATTGATTTAGTCGGTCCTTTTGAGATTTCATTAGATCTAAATTTGCTTCTAACGTTGTTCTCAAAGTCTTGATTTCAAATTCTACAGGGAATACAACACTTTTACCATACACCAACTCATAAGGAGAGAATCCTGTGGTATTTTTCCATGTAGTATGATATTCCCATATTTCCTTAGGGAGTCTCTCATTCCAATCTCTAAGATGAATTTTCACTGTCTTTTTTAGGATAGATTCAATTACTTTATTTGTACTTTCCACTTGGATGTTATCCTGTGGATGATAAGGTGATGTGACTATATGTTGGATGTGATATTTCTACATAAGAGATTCCATTTTACGAGATAAAAATTAAGATCCTCCATTTGTTACTATCTCCTTAGGCACCCCAAAGTGAGTAAAACATTATTCATACAAAAAATCTATAACATCTTGATCAGTTTCTTTCACCAGAGGTCTGGATTCCACCCATTTGGTCATGTAGTTTGTACAAACCAGGATATAAAATTTATATTTCAAAGGAGGGTTAATAGGCCCTACAAAATCCAGGGCCTGTGTATCAAAAGGTTCCACCAAAAAATGTGGTTAAAGTGTCATTTCATCCAACCTATTGGGTTGACCCATCATTTGACAACTATCACAGGATTTCACATATCTTTTCACATCTTGAAACATGGAGGATGTTGTATAGGAAAGTGTTCCTATGGTTGGGGGTTAAGAGACCACCAACATACAAGGGTTTAAAGAATGATTCATAATGTTCTGCAAGTAAACATAAGAAAGGTTCAAAGGTAAGTAGGGTTCATACCTTATTCTGTGAAGGTTTGTAGTAGTGATTTCACCCTAGCTACAGGCAGGAATGGCTACCTTCCATCTATAGGATGGAAGGGTAGGGTTCCTGTGAGGTGGAAGAAACTTGTAAAGGAATGTTAGAGCTAAGCTATGGAAAACCTGCAGGAAATGCTTAGAAAACAAGAGAGATGGCTACAAGAAACTAGAGGAAAACCTACAACAAACTATGAGTAAAAGACCTGCAACTAAAATAAGCCAGCAAACTAAAATAACAATGAAAAAAAATGGTTATACCTTATGTTTGGATGGAAATAGGCCACCATGCCCTAAATTTGGAAGCACCTCTCTCTTTGGGATGGAAGCTTGGCTTGTGGAGTAATGGAGAAGAGGGAGGGTGAATGGCTTGAGAGGCAAAGGGTCTTAAGGCACTCACATAGGAAGCATAACGATAGAGAGAGAAGGAGTGTTTTAAGAGTGATCCCCACCCCTCTATTTATAATTTTTCTTTTAGGGTTTTAAGCCACTGGTTATGGCTTTAGCCCCTTTCACCCAATTCTTAGCTCCTTTGGGGGTTTTAAGCTCCTTTGAGGGGTTTTAGCCCCTTTTTGGAGGTTTTAGCTCCCATGAGAGCTATTTTGGCTCTTTTTAGGGGGTTTAAATCCCTTTTTCATATTTGTGAGCCTTTGCAAGGGTGTGGGGGTCAAATGAGGGTAGTGAAAGGTAGTAACATAGATGTCTTTGGGTGGTGTAGGTAATGTAGAGCTCATTGAGGGATTTTTTGGGTTAACAGTATGCCCCCTGATGTATGAGGACATGAGCTCATCGTATGGCCAATGAACATCATAGGATTTTATAGGGAGAGGTTGTGCTTCCTGGGCTGGGGCATGGTGGATTTTGGTTTTTGTATTAATATGGTTCCCATCAATGGGTGAGATACAAATAATGTGTGACATTTAGATGGATGAGGCGGGAATCCCCATGCTCGTAATGATGTCAAAAGAATAATGTGATATAAGCTCTATAATACAAGAGCCAATCATGTACAAGTGTTGTTACAATAGTGGTTTCCTCAATGAGAGGCTGAATACAATACTGATATGAATAAGTGCTACATTGGACCCATGGAATTCTAATGGAATGCTATATCTTCATGACTGATGATCTATTGGATCTGGAACAGTACATGGATGTAGGGACTCACTAATGAAGAGTCAGAGTCTTTGTGGTACAATATGCTGCATCAATCATGAACCTATATCGAAGCACTGCTGGGGATTCTGAACACTGTCTCCAATGCAACCCAAAAATCACAAGGGACATGAAACTATTGGGGTCCCTCAAATAGACTCATCAATGTGCTAAAGTCAGGTGACACCCGGGGTCTTCGACCAAATACTACACAGACCAATACCCTGTATGAATCTCAACGGTGCGATGATGTAGCTAGAGTCGAACACGTGAGACACAACCATCCCGAGAGGCACTAAGGACTCCTCTCAAGTGGTCTGAGGAACTCATCAATGAGTTCAATGAAACAAGGATACAAGGACCTCTAGGTCTATCCTCTAGAATATGTGTGTTGTCGTTGACAAAGGGAGACCTGCAACTAGCCAAGGCAATGATGTTTCCTTGACTAGAAGTGCGAGGGAGATAACCAAATGATGTGAGGCAATCTCAGGACTGACCCACTGAATGTGGGGGGGAGGAGGTGGAATAGGGGCAGGGAATCACAGGGGACTCAAACTTCCTTTGTTAAGACTATGATGGCAGGGCAGACCAGGAAACAAATGAAACTGACTCATGGGAAAGGGATCATAGCTGTATCGGGAATGTAACTGCAGATGGGACATACTTGGGGGAGGTAGACACTTTTGGTGTTGATGAGATCCAAGGAAGACACATCGTAGAATACTATGAACAAAGGTGACCCAAAGTGGGAATGCTGCCGAACTGTTATATGTGGGGTGGTGTATAGAGACACCATTGTGGTATGATCTTGTGGATTTTTGGTGAGCTCAAGAAAGTAAATGTTCGATGGTGCTTTCAATTTTAGATATTCTGAAAGCATGAAGAAGACTCCAATGGGGGCTCTTTTTTGTTGATAGTCTCATGTGCCTGAAAAAGGTTAAAAGTGTACATAGGAGAGCTTGCCCATCCTTTAGGGGATGAGAGACTTCTTTATCATTGGTAGTGCAATCAGGCTAAAAAAGGTTAAACCTGTACTGACTAGACGGTCATTCAGATACTTTTATGAGCATGAACGAGACCAAGTTTGCTTGATGATATTTTCTTGATGAGAAGGATGGAAAAGAGATTAATGACAACCCATGGTGATATTTTTTGTAAATTTTGGCCCCTCTTCTCAAGAAAGCATAAAAGGATGCAGAGGGGAACAATATTCGATTGAATGTGCCAAGGTGGTCCTTTTTAGGTGGTGGTCTACATAGTCCGCAAAAGGAGATAAACAAGACGATGTAGACGCACATTCTTATACTCTAACAAAAAATAAAGGAAGCAGCGGTGCTTGTCAATCTTTTCATTCTTTTAGGAGTCAGAAAAGAGATTAATGGAAAGTCCAGTATAGTCAACTGATTGAGGGGGAACTGAAGGTTCCCCCATGTTGAGACAATGGATAGTGGTCCAAAGGTCATTCGTGCAGTGTGGATGGAGCAGGTGGCTCTTGAACATACCAATACATGCATGGGATAGATCGCGGCAGAGGCATGCAACTCAGTGCGGTAGAGGCATGCAGACCGAGGTGGCTCTTGGACAGAGGTCAGGAGAGTCTTGTGTGAGTTGTGGTGAATGGACTAGGCTACATGAGATGTGAGTGTAAGTCCAGAGATAGTTGTTGTGAAAGAAATGATCCACCCTCTGGGAAGTGGTACAGGGACCCGCATGAGTTGCGGTGGACGGATTAGACAGTTATATGCTGAAATAAAATGATGTGCCTTCTCGAGAGACGGTCCAAAGTCCCAGATGAGTTGCGGTAGGTAGGTGTGACACAATTATAGGTCCGAAGACACTTGTATCACAATGTCATATGTGAACCATGGTAACTCTCGGGAAGTGGCCCCAAAAATTACTTATTAAACATGATACAATGGTCTCATTAAAAGATAGAGGACAAAATCTTGAGCCCAAAGGTGTGAGGGGTGTCTCAAACAGACTCCGGGTGACTCTACCTAGCAGCTAATGATGCTGCCCCTAATGGGGGTCTCTAATTTGTGGTGAAAACATTGCAAAACAAAAAAGGAAAATAAAGTGACTCATTGGTGATGTTAAGTGTAAAATCTCTTGAGGTAGAGCCCTTTATGGGGGTTCTCCAAGAGTTGTCCATCAGAATCAATAAGAATGTATGCCCCTTTTCCAAGGAAATAGTGGATGGCATATGGGCTGTACCACATTGATTTGAACTTGCCTTTTCCCAACTTACCATTCGGTTGGCCATAGACCAGAACCATATCGCCTTCACTAAAGGTGCGAGGATGGACATGGGAGTCATAATGGGATTTTGACTGTGTTTTCACTACTTCGATGGCTTGGAGGGCATCCCAGCGGTATTCTATGGTTTACTCAAGTTGTAGGAGTCGTTCTTCTAAAGGTGAAGTGTCAGAAAGGATTTCTACTACGAGGCGGAGTGATGGGATCTGAAACTCTATAAGGAGTACCGATTCAATTCCATGTACTAGATGGAAAGGGGTGAAACCGGTTGCGGTTTTTGTGGATGTGCGATAATCCCATAGGGGGGAGAACAACATGTGATTGCAGTTGGTTTTATGGTTTCCTACCATCCTTTGGAGCATTGTTTTGATGATTTTGTTGACTACTTTGACTTCGCCATTGCCTTGGGGGTAGTAGGAAGATGAGTATTGGTGTTCGAATTTCAACATGGTTGAAAGCTCAGTATAAACAATGTCTTCAAAGTGCTTACCATGGTCTGAGACCAACTATTTCAGAACACCAAATTGATAAATAATGTGGTTAAATAAGAAACATGACGTTGTTTCACTTTTGCAATCAAATGTGGGTATGGCCTAGACCCACCTAGTGAAGTAATCAACTACCATAATGATGTATTTATGGCCATTGGCTGAGGCAGGGTTGATTTTCATGAAGTTGATTTCCCATTTGCAGAAGGGACCGACTGTGACTACGGGGTGTAATGGTTTAGGGGGGGTTCTTGCCTTTGGGGTGAAGAGCTGATAGCTGTGATAGTGTTTGACCGTCTCTATGCAATCAGCAAAGATGGAAGGTGAGAAGTAGCTGGCACATAGAATCTTCTAGGAGGTTTCCAGACCTGAAAGGTGGCCACCGCAGTCTCCATTGTGACAGTCATTGAGGATGGTCTCAGCCTCGTCATGGGTGAGGCAACGACGTAGGATGGTATCGATTCCTCAATGATACAAAACATTTCCAATCAGAAGATGGTGACCGGCTTGATATGGGATACGTCTCCTGTCTCCGCGGTTTAAGTGGGTTGTGAGTTTCTTTGTGCATAAATATAGGAGGATGTCCCTATACCATGGGTCTTCCATGGATATGACAAATAGGAAATCATCAAGGAGGTCATCCTTGGGTGGTGGTGATGTGGTTGATGGGGGTAGATTGGTCATGAGTGCGGCTAGTGTGAGTGATTTTATGCTTTTCGGGGAAACAAACTCCAAGTTGAACTCTTGGAGGATGACTACCCACTTAGCCGCGCGGCCTTGTATAAGGAGATCGATTAAGAGGTATCGCATTGGGTCATAATTAGCCACTACATGAGTATGGTTTGCAATGATGTAGTGGAGCAATTTATGGGCCGAGAAAATGATGGCAAGGGCCAGTTTCTCCTCGAGTGAATGTCATAGTGGGGGACCTGTCAGTTTCTAGCTGACGTAATAAATCATGTGCTCTTGGCGAGTATCGTCTTCCTGGACCAAAACTCCAACAATGGCATTTCTGAGGCTGACACATAAAGAATGAAGTCTCGAGTGAAACTGGTGCTGAGAGTAATGGTGCAAAAGCTAGGGCTTGTTTGAGTGAATCAAATGATTCCCTAGTATGGTCTCCAAATATGTAGTAGGTATTTCACCCTAGCTACAGGTAGGAATGACTACCTTCCGTCTATAGGACAGAAGGGTATGGTTCCTCTGAAGTGGAAGAATCCTTCAAAGGAATGTTAGAGCTAAGCTATGGAAACCCTGCAGGAAATGGTTAGAAAACAAGAGAGATGGCTACAAGAAATCAGAGGAAAACCTGTAGCAAACTATGAGTAAAAAACTTGCAACTAAAATACGATAGCAAACTAAAATAACAATGAAAACAAATGGTTATACCTTCTGTTTGGATGGAAATGGGCCACCATGCCCTAGCTTTGGAAGAACCTCTCTCTTTGGGATGGAAGCTTGGCTTGTGGAGCAATTGAGAAGAGGGAGGCTGAATGGATTGACAGAAAAAGGGTCACAAGGCTCTCACATGGGTAGCATAATGATAGGGAGAGAAGGAGTTTTTTGAGAGTGACCCCCACCCTTCTATTTATACTTTTGATTTTAGGGTTTTAAGCCCATGGTTATGGCTTTAGCCCCTTTTTTGGGATTTAAGCCCCTTTCACCCAATTCTTATCTCCTTTGGGGGTTTTAAGTTCCTTTGATGGGTTTTATCCCATTTGAGGGGTTTTAGCCCCATTTTGGAGGTTTTAGCCCATATGAGAGCTAGTTTGGCTCTTTTTAGGGGTTTTAAGCCCTTTTTCATCTTTGTGAGCCTTTGCAAGGGTGTGGGGGTCAAAATGAGGGTAGTGAAAGGTAGTGACATAGATGTATTTGGGTGGTGTAGGTCATGTAGAGCTCAATGATGTATTTTTTGGGTTAACAAGGTTGATCCTAGCTTTCTTTCCTTCCTCCTACTCCTCTTGCTCCAAAATACCTACAAAATAAGTTATTCCTTCCTCAAACCAAATTGACTATATGAAAGGAGATCATATTCAATAAAACATGAAACCCTGATATTATAAGAATCATCCTATAATCATAAACAAAGATTCAACATAAATCAGACAAGGATTTGGAAAGGGAAGATCATCAAATATTTATTGATAATGGAATAAGTACAAAGTTAACCTTCTCCTCATGCTAGGAACCTCACGAAACCTTGATCTAGATCTCTTGCTTCTATTCTCCAAGAATCTCAGCCTCCAAGCTCCACGACATAGGAATATGGAATCTAGGGCAAAGGTAGGGGGGATGAGAGTCCCAATTTCTCAACCATAACAATGAAAAGGCCAATTCCTCTTCATGGACCTCTCTCCCTCTCTTATATACTTTTCTAAAGAGTTGGGGTTGAATAGCGATCAGTTACAATTGCAAGGCCGGTTCCAAAACCACCCGTAATTCGATAATTTTCATATTTTCATAGTTTTTTACCACTTCAGGGGAAATTCGTGGGTTTTATGAAGTAAAGTCACGAATGTCAAAAAAAACTTGAGAATGTGTCACAAAAACTTATGTTTAGAGTACTTCCATGCATTTTCATGGTTTGGTGTCTTATCGAAAGTTTTTCCTTACTCAGTCACCTTTCCAATGGTCTAGAGAAGAGGTTAAACGGAGTTACAAAACTGTATGTATGGCTTCTCCAATCAAGGTGTTTTTTTAGTGACTAACAATTAATTTCATGAAGTGTCGACATATGACGAAAAAAATAAGGAAGTGGTAATTGGAATAGATGTGTCATTTTAGACTATAACAAATGCCCCCTAATGTATGAGGTTAGAGGGGAAGATGATATCCGAAATAAATTATTGCACTGAGAGGTGCTCTACAGCCCAATATGTGGGAGATCTTGTAATGTGATGTAACGTTAGTAACATTTGTAACATGTTGGAAAAAAATAATAGTGATAGTGAATATTATGGGAGAGATCTTGTAACGTGATGTAACATTAATAACGTTTGTAGCATGTCGGCAAAAAATAATAGTGATAATGAATATTATGGGAGAGATTTTGTAACACAAAATAAAAAATAATATCATTTTGGTTATTTTTATTAATAAAAAATAAATTTTCTAATAGGCCAAAATAAATGTTGGCCACAAAAACAATCTAATATGGGGGAGATGTTATAATCTTCCTACATAACAAAACAATAAAAAAGTAAAAATTTAATTATCCGTAAAAAAAATATGTGGTTCAAGAAAAAAACACAAAATTGAATTATCCGCAAAAAAATGTTGGCCTTGCACATGGTTTCAAAATGATGTGCAAGGAATTCTAAACAAACCATGGTTTTATTGTACATGGTTTAGGAGGCCGCTGCAGATGGTTTTTAAACCATGTGCAAGGCCTCCTAAACAACCCATGGTTTTATTGTACATGGTTTAGGAGGGCCTTGCAAATGGTTTTAAGACCATGTGCAAGGCCTCCTAAACAACCCATGGTTGTAGGAGGGCCTTGCATATGGTTTTAAAACCATTTGTGGGGAGATGATGCAATGTTCATTCGTAACAAAATAAAAAATAATAAAAAATATTTTATGTCCGCCATAAATAATATTAAATATTAATAATAAAAATATTATATGTGGACCTTAAATAAAAAGATGTGTCTTTTGGTTTGAATCAAATCAATGGATACCTAAGAAGTGGTTTGCACCTAGAGAGATTTGATCCATCTCGGTGCTTGATAGAGCCTAGGATTTGGATCTATGCTGGTAAAAGGGAAACAACTAAGTATGGGGTTGAAGAGAGTAAAGAATCCAAGATCGTAGGCTTGAATAGAGGTACCTGAAATAGAGATAAATGTCATACAAAATCTTTGGGACGTACATTTCCATATAAAAATGATCACTGTAAAGATACACACAGATCCAACATATGTATAATTGATGTAACTATCATGGTCGCACAATATGCAAAAAGGTGTCATATCAAATATAAAGGAGTCATGGACACAAATGAAAAAAGTGGATCCATGCTCGACAATCGATCATAACCACAAGAATACAAGGTGGATATATGTCTTAGAAAATGTCATATGAAGTGTGACAAGGTCTTGCACAACTCGAGAAATAGCAAAATATGATGGTGCTACTTCTGACCCAATTTATTTCACCCAAACTATCCAAAAGATACGATTCCTAACCATGCGAATAAAGGATTTGATGTTGAACATGGAGGAAATCGTTTGATTACCGGTTAATGATGAGAACTGTTAACAAATGCAAGAGAAACTACCATTAATGACAATGGTCCCCAAGATACCTAGTACATTCTAACAAGTGTGAATAAATGGTCTTGAAGGTGAACACTTGAAGAACGCATCGAGTAGGAGACATTAAGGTATTCCCACTACTTAATAGCGAGGGAAATTTCCACTATGATTGCAATCCTCAAGGTACTGTCATAAATTTAAATCTCATTCCCAGAGAAAGATGTGTTGAATTTGATAGGAAGATAACCGTTGGAAGGAAGGAATTAAGGCATCCTCCATCATCTAACCCAAGGTCAATTGAAGACTGATTGCATCTAGAATTTGCACAAATTTTTGCAACAAAGAATGCTAAAGACTAGATGTAATCAACTGATCCTAGGGAATGGCCAAAAAAAATGGTCAAGACAACTACAAAATGGTCGAAAAAGGTTTATCCTTGAACAATGAGCACGAAACAATAGTGACTTAGGAATATTTTTGACATGAAAGGACCCGCGATACAAATATGCAATGTAGGAGACATTCACATATTCCCCATATAATTGGAAAAGGAGCAAACTCAGAATCGGGATAAGGTCAAAAACTAGAAAGTAACTGTTTATAGACTCAAAACTGGTGCATTGTTCAAGAAAACAAGACTTGTTGCCATGATGTAAAAGAAATGTGAATGAACTTCCCTTTCCCTCTTTCTTGTAAAGGTTTAATGATTCCAAGAAATAAAACTTAGGACCTTCTTCATTGTTGGAAAGCTCGAAGAAGAGAGAAAAGAATGCTTGATAAAGCATTGAAGTGTGGATTTTACGAGCCCAAATTTGTTAATGCTTGATGGTGTTTTCACAATTTTGAGGGTTTGGAAACTCCAAAAAAGACTCAAGGTGGGGAATTTTTTGTAAGGTTAGTATCCAAAGTCTGAAAAAATATAAAACAATCTAGAGGAGAACTGTCTTAGTTTAGATGAACCAAGTTATGCCTTTTTCATAGTTAGTCGGCAAGGTCTGAAAAAGGGGTAGACTATCACCAGACCGACGCTCCTTCAAAAGAAAGAAAAATTCTTAAGTTTTAACGAGTGTGAAGGGAAGCAATACCACTCAATGATTTTGTCCTAAAGTTTTAGCGAGCATGAAAATGGCATAAAGAATGCTCAGAATCATTTTGATGTTTAAACTAGAGCACGAAAAAATAGAAACGTAAGGTCAAACAGGGTCCTTTTTCGTAAGTTTAGTCCTCTAGGCCCAGAAAATATATAAATATGTACCTGAAGATACTCTTCTATATTCTAAATAAAATAGTGTATTCCTTTTTCCTAAGTAATCCACATGGATGGAAAAAAGGGTATGTTAGATTTTCTTAATATCTGATTAGATTATCTAGCATCTTTATCTGAAATAATAAAAAGTATAACAAAATGTATTAAATGTAGAAGATGCACAGGACAAAAATATTTTCATTGGGGAAACCATAAAGGAGAAAACCTCGCAAAATTATTTAGAATAGTAAGATGATCAAAAGCAATAATAAGAAATGTTCAATAGTTATCTTTCTCTCCTCCTATGATTGTCTCTCTCTCTCCAATGCCTTAGAGAGTGTGTGAGGTGTGTATAAATGAGGGAGAGTTCTTCCCTATTTATACCCTTTCAAGTCACTGACCAAATATAAGACTCGAGCCTACATGTCATCTCACATGGGGCCCACTTCTCCTGGAGAGACCAGAATTACATATTACATGATGTTACATTGGAGATTATTTCCCTGACTTACAATGGAGGTTGTACCTCAAGATCTAGACATAATTTAGACATCCCGTAAAGGGGTAACACACATCACCAATGGGGGTACAACAACATACAATGATAATATACATAAGAATATCTTCGGAAGTTACAAATACATTAACACTCCCTCTTAACTAGGAAAGTATTTTTTCTCTGCATAATCATCAACACATCAGGTCAAGTCTTCATTGCATCATAATCATCATGGAGTCATAGATTATTCATCATAGCTTCTACCATCATCTTCTTATAATTTGATTATTATCCCATACTATCTATCTGTTGCAGCTGCAACATTTTTTCCAAATTCCAAAAAATTTGGGACCCTCCTTTTGTTTGGATTAGTTCTTTTTCCTTGAGTTAATTCAATGATTTTCCAGAAATAATTTCTAATTGCTGGGATTGATCTACCAATTGTTTTGATTCCTCCTCTGATGCTTGAAGCAATCTAATGTTTGATCAGAGTTTATCGCTGCCTTTGGATGCATTTTCAGCTTGTTCGAATTGGAAATTTGTTTGGTTAAAGCTTCCGCCGTTGCGGCAAAATAGCGAGTCTTGACTTCGAATTTTCTTTCCGATATGTTGGTTTTAATCGGCAGAATCTATGGCTGAATCAGAAGGTATTTGATTTCCCTCCCACTATTATGGATGGATAATCGGTATTGACTTCGACTTCCTTTCTGATTTGTTTGTTTTCACATCGGCTGCTTTTGTGTTTTGGCATCAGAACTTATATCACTTCTCCTTCCGCCGTTGCGGATGGAAAATTGCCATTTCTCCTGATCACTGTTTGGTTTTTCTCCTGCTTCGTTGTTTTTTTCGGCCCCGTAAGTCTCAGGATTTCGTCATTGCGGCGACGAAATGATTTTCCATTTCTAGACGTCTAGTCGTTTTGAATCCCGCCGTTGCGGCAAAATAATCAGAATTGGCTTCTAAGTTTTCTCCGACACATTTTCTCAAATTGGCTAATCTTTTGGTTTACATCGGAAGGATTTGTTATTTCCTTTTCCGCCATTGTGTCTCCCAAAGTGGCTTAGCACCCGAAGCATAAAGCGCTCCGACTACCGATGCATATTGGTCTTTTGATCGCTTGCCTGTATCTTTTCTTCTTCCGCCGTTGCGGCTAGGAAAGCCGTTCAGCTTCTGATGTAAAATCCTTCCCACTTCCAATTGAGAGTTTTCTTGTCTGCGGGTCATGTATCCTTAACCTTTTCTTTTCCACCATTGCGGCTAGGAAATACTTTTCACGTTCGATGTCGATATCCTTCTGACTTTCGACTAAAGTTTTTTCCCGCCAGCGTCGCCTATCTTCAGCCTGTGTCTCTTTCGCCATTGCGGCTGGGAAAGTCATTCAGCTTATGATGTAAAAACCTTCTAGCTTCCAATTTAGAACTTTCCCGCTCGAGGCTTAGTCAAAACTCTTCTGTTTTTTAAACTTCTCAGATTAAGGGATGCGCCTGGCCATTTTCTTGTGGATTATCCATTTCAGGTGGTTTAAGTTAATGTTTTAAAATGCCATTCCAACTAATGACGCACAGTAATTGATTGTAGGTAGAACTCAAGGGACTATTGGGGTGACCACGGTGTGAAGGTGTAGCTTGACAGTTTTGTAAAAAATCAAATCAAAACCGGTAGGGTCGCAAGGGAGACAAGCAAAGGAAAAGACAAAATCGAAAGCAACAAAATACGCAGATTTGAAAAGTCCATCAGTTACTCAGCTGATAATGAGCTTGCGCAGAAAAGATGAAAAGGAGGAATATGAAACACTCGAAGAACCGAAGAGTCACACGTTTGGGGGGGGAACCCAAGTGGTCTACTGATTTTGTTTAAATATTTGAAAGTTAGAAGTTACTAGGGACTTTTTCCCAGTTAGATTTGTGAAGACATATTGTAAGAAGAACTATTTCCTTTTGCAATAGATAATTACAGTTTTCCTGTTGGAGAAAGCTTGGTGGAATATTCAAATGTTGTGCTATGGATTTGTTGAAGAGGAACTATTTCGTTTTCAGCTTTGTGTCCATTAACTGTGAGACCGTTCTAACTCTTTGAACCTATGTTCTTGTATGAATGTTCTCCGGTTTATTTTATGAAGATTTCCACTATGAGTAATGAATGTTGTTCATAAACAATTGGCTATCTGGTTGTTCAAATATATTTTAATGTTCATGCGTTTTGGAAGAAGTATCAACTATATGTGATTTTTCATAATGCATGTACAAATTACATTACTCATTAATGAATGATAACTTTGCTTCCTAGGGATAGGTTAGGTAGTTAGTTGTAATTTCTTACTGTGTGTGATTTAGATGCGAGAGAGTTTAAGATGAGAGGTAAGAACCTGCGCATCACATTGTGACCGCTCCTCATATTCTACGTCAATCTGCATGTTAAATAGGCACTTGCATATCATACTTAAGTCAAAAAATACAAAAATATACACGGTGGACCGGGCCGCAACCGGTAAAACCTTTTGTTTTTGTTACTTGACCTACGGTAGCCGGACTGCAAACCGGACGGATTCCCTACACCAAACAGTCATGGGCTAGTTGGGAACATTGACTGGGGAGAATCCCTTTCTGTTGTTGCCTGTGAATTTCCAAGCCTCAACACTATCATTAGAAGTCTCTACAGTGCTATCCATTTTTCATGTTGGATGTAGGCCTAGCCTCCATGTAGGTATTTATCGATAGAGCCAACCCTTTTTCATGTTGGATGTAAGTCTATTGTGCCAACCATTTTTCATGTTGGATGTAGGTCTCTATTTACAGAGCCAACCCTTTTAATTCTGGATGTAGGTCTCCATCTACAGAGTCAACCATTTTTCATGCTAGATGTAGGTCTACAATGCCAACATTTTTTCATGTTGGATGTAGGTCTTCATCTATAGAACCGTTCCTTTTTCATGATGGATGTAGGTCTATAGTGCCAACCATTTTTCATGCTAGATGTAGGTCTTCATCTATAGTTCCAACCCTTTTTCATGCTAGATGTAGGTATTCATCTACAGAGCTAGGCCTTTTTCATGCTAGATGTAGGTCTTCATCTATAGAGCCAACCCTTTTTCACACTATATGTATGTCTCCATCTACAGAGCCAACCCTTTTTCATGCTAAATGTAGGCATTTCTCTATGCAAGGTGTTTCTCTACAAAGCTAACCCTTTTTCATGCTGGATGTAGCCCTCGCCCTCTGCAAGTTATTTCTCTACAGAGTCAGAACTTTTTCATGATGGATGCAGGCCTCACCCTCTACAAGGTCTTTCTCTACAGAGCCAACCCTTTTTCATGCTGGATGTAGGCCTAGCCCTCTACCAGGTCTTTATCATCTCTGCGAGCAAGCCATCAAGTAGGTACATCTTGAGACTTATTATGTGACTCTTGAAAAACCTATAAGATCTCCCAAAACTAATTACATGCCTTGAAACACTTGTGTACCCTACTATTACCTCATCATCTTTAGATCATCTCATCATCACACGCAACACAACCCCAATACACATAACACAACACTTACATCAACAACCATGGGAGGCCCATCCTACCACCATGTCAGAAAGGCTCTTAGCACTTACATCAATGACCATGGGAGGTCCAACTTGCCACCATGTCAGAAAGGAATATGTCTATTTGCGTCTTCTGGACTCATCACTTCCCCTTGGAAGGAACCTCAATCTAAAGTATACCAAGCTTCTCTCTGAAGTATTCAAAATTTACTCTGGCCATTTCTATCATAGAATCACACAAGACTGATTACGTCCAAGGATAACCTGCGAGCTTCACCAGGACTGATTACATCCGAGGAAAACCTACAGGACTAATTACGTCTAAGAAACCTATTATCTTCACTAGGATTTTATGCTCAAACAACCTATCTGAATGGCGATGGTAGAACTCATCACTCACTCTTTTGAGATATCTCAATCTGGATCACATACTAGAGCTTCACTACTCCTCTCTCGGCTGTACTCAGTGCCATGCAGGACTGCATCCTTCCAAACTAGTAGCCCATTCTGGATATCAGACTAAAGAAGAAACCAAAGGTGCTCTTCTTCTTAGTGGTGCTTCCAATCTGAATCAACATAACCACGCAGGTTAGTATTCTGATTTGTATCATACTTGATCCCATACTCAACCGTACCCTTTAGGTACCTCACTGCATGCTTTTCAACAAGGTTAGAATGTCCCGGATCCATCAGGAACTGGCTCATGTCGTTCACAACAAAGCATGTGTCTAGTTTTGTATTCGTCAGTATTGGTGCAAACCCAACCAAAAAAACCTAATGGATAGGGGTTCCCACTCTGTTGACACTCAACTCACTGTGATATCCCTGAGCACTGACCAAGATAAGTTTTACCCTGTCTGACAACACCCACGAAGTGGATGAAGTCTCACTCGAGATGTTCGAGGGAGGGCTAACGGAACCATGTTTCCACAGAATAGAAGTAGACTATGGAAATCAGGGGTTCACCAACTTATCTATCAGATATGACCAGTTACTTAATCATCAATTGAACCATTCATCATTTCTCTTTAAAAGATCACATCATTCATTCATAATAGGAATAACCACACTATTGCACAAAAAGATATAGAAAGATAACATTATTCATAAGAAATAAACATCGCATCATAGATCCATGTCGCACACATTCACCATTGGATTCACAAAAGTAGAAAGACAAAAAGAGACAAAAAGATCACAGTAGTTCATATCAACCTCCATATTCTCATATTAATTCTACGCACTCAACCACATATACTAAACAGACAACAATTCAATTGAGTTTCAATCTCTCAATTCTCATTCTATCCTTGATTCCTTATCACAAGTTACAGTTCTTCTTCTATTTATAGGCTTGTGCCTTTACATTCATGGCCCACTTGGATGATTTTATTTTTAACCAATTCTACTGACTAATGACCAATATCCACAAAATATGGTCCAAAAGTACAAAAGTGACAAAACTATTTAAAATAGTCTATCTTCTACCTTGCGCGCCATCTTTCACTTGGGTGGCATCTTCTGAGCTTGCGCGACACTCATGGTGTCTTGCAACTAAATTGTCCCAAAACCCCTACCAACAGGCCCCCAATACAATCTCATGTCTTGCCCTCGAGCCATGCCTAGCCGGACCTGGTAAACTCAGTGATCTTGGATTTAAAATATGTAAATTTCTAAGTGATCACTTTACCCTACTCCTTGACTTGTTCCTTAATCTCCTGGCTTGCTGTTATATCATGGTTGACATGGTGCTCAACCATATTTGCAGTAGTTCTTGTCTTACCTTCTTGTGTAGCTTGGAGTACAGATACTTCTCTTATGGATAGTTGTGCTGCAATCTCCTGAAACTCATCTAACTATGCACTGTGCTACTGCTTCCTTTTCCTTGCACTAGAGACTTGCTACTTCAGCTCCTCATGTGACTTCTTTGAGACCTCTATCTCTTGTACCTTATCCTTGGTAAATTTATCAGCGCAATTCTTCAACCTCTTTTTGCACGACATCTACTTGCTCCTTACACTACAAATACTTGTCGTTGATAATCTTCTGTCTATCAGCCAATTCCTAGTTGACCACTTGTTGCATGGATACTGGCATCTGGGTGGACAGTTTGTTGACATCCAAGGAAATAGTCTACGGCTGCAAATTCTGAAGCCCAAATGCCGCATTGAAAACCATTCCATCTTTCAGAACCTTGTCATTCCTTGCATTCAGGCTTAGCTCAGACTCCCAAAACTCGACCCCAATTCCTATTCCTGCAGATTTTGTCAAATGGGGAAAGAAATCTAGTCCATCTCTAATTCTTTGTGGGTTTCCTAGCCTACTCCCTAGAATGACTAGGAGGGATGTATCTAGGGATGTCCTTGATAGACACCCCTTCTCTAGCAACAAAATCCATAAATTTAGGGCTCGATGGCCCCATATGTGGTGTACCCTCTCCATGCGCTTTTGTGGTATTTCTAGTTCATTGCTTCTATGATACTGGGGAGATGGGATTCTGTGCCTTCCTCTTCATTGATGAGCTAACCCGCATACTGGAAACTTGTTCTTCAATAGGAACTAGCATTAGCAGTGAATCTCTCTCACTTGAAATCTCAATGGTGTCTGGGTTTTTCTGCATGTCATACCAATTCTCCTCTCAACTTATGAAGCTTACCCCCTTTTTGTCTTGAGCAACTTCCTTACTCTACTTAGTTTTCCTCAACATCCCTCTTGACCACTTGGTAGCTTCTGCAGCTTAACGTAATTCAACTCTGCACAATGGTGTCCTACAACCATCGCAGGTTTCCTCTTACATTGCCTACTCAACTTAGACCCCATAATTATGAAATCAATTCAAACATCATGAATAAATCATTCATTAACTACTTGAATATGCCGCCGATTCTTCCAACGCATCGGTTGGATCCACTATCATTACACATCACTTCAAAAAGTGCCCTTGTTTAACTACTTTAACTATCATCATTGATTATTGATGGGATGCTCGCTCACAGCCCTATAGCTGTCGCAGCATGACCTTCTACTTGTGCTACTATCTCCTATGCATATGCAACCACCTCTTCTTGGTGCGCCTTCCTTTCTCCCACGATCCTATCTATTTTTTTTTTGCTGCGCAGTGCCTCAAGCACTGCGTGGTTCCAAACCATCCTATAGGGCTTCAGTCTACTACCTTTCACAAGCTTTGGTAGCATTGCTCCATCTAACTTCTGCAGCTATACTACACCTCCAGAAGTAATATAATTAACAAGATATGGACCAAACCAATGCATATGTAACTTACCTGGATGCTTCAAGAATTTACTGTCAGAGTAGTACCAAATATCCTTGCTGAAACTATTTTTTCTTTATGTGGCAATCATGCCAAGCCTTCTGGCGATCCTTTTCAATGAACTGATGGAAACCTACTATAAAGCAGTCTTCTTCAAGCTATAGAAACTGAGTTGCATTCTCCTCTAGCGCTGCTTTATCATCCATGGCCGTCGCTGCTGTAATGCGCAGACTGGGAACAATGTACTCCATAGGCATGACCACCACTTTCCCATATACTAATTTGAACAGCGTTTTCCCTATCAATATCTTGCAAGTGGTGCGATATGCTCACAGTACTGTGGGAATATTCAAGTCCAAGTCATTGCGGTTAGCATTACATACCTTTGTAAGCGCACGTTCCAATATCTTGTTGAAAGATTCTACTGTTCCATTTTCCCGCAGATGATATGGTGTAATTTTCTTCTGCTGTATTTGCAATTCTTCTGTCAACGCACTTACTATGTGATTGATGAAGTGACTGTCTTGGTCGCTCATTAATATCCTTGGGCATCTAAACCATGTCATGATGTTTTCAATTATAAATCGTGTTGCTGTTGCAGTGGTGCAATCCATGACAGGTGCGGCCTCCATCCACCTCGTCATGTAGTCTGTTGCTGTGATTATGTACCATGCACTAGTTTTGTTCCTAGGTGGGTTGATTGGACCCACAAAATCCATGACTTGTTTATAAAAAAGGTGCAAGTTTACTTGTGGTACTAGCAGCATCTCATCCCACTGTGATGGTTTTCCAGTACATTGATAGACATTGCAGCTCAATGCATAATCTGTCGCATCATTATGTAAGGTAGGCCACCAGAGCGCTGCGCAAAGCACCTTTATCGCAGTAGCTCATCCTCTATAGTGTCCACCAGCAACTCTCGCGTGGGATTCATCTAAAATATCTCCTTGTTCATGGGGTAGGACACATTGCCTCAAAATATCATCTGAGCCAAGTTTGTATAACTATCCAGTAATCAACTGGAAATCCAAGGCCTTGACTACCAACTGCTTCTTCTGTATTGTCAAGAAATATTCCGGCATGAACCCTGTCACCAAGAACTGGATTATTTGGTCATAATAATCATCTTCTACATCAACTCTGAACAACTGCAGATCTGACAGTCCCTCATCAATGTTTGTTGGTTCTTCGTCTGTCTGAATCCGAGACAAATGATCGAGGCTAGCGTTCAAGCGACCCGGCTTCACAATTATCTCAAAATCAAAATCCTAAAAGAGAAGCAGCCAAATTCATATATTCTCCCCCAACACAGGCTTATTGACTAGGTATTTTGAAGCAAAATGGTTAGTAAACATCTTAAAATGACCACCTAAGAGGTAATGCCTAAATTTTTGCAGCGCATATTCCATCGCCAGACCTTCTCTTTGTGGTTGTATAGTTTTTCTCAACAAATGATAGCTTTCGACTAGAGAAAGCGATCGGGTGATCGAGATCTCCTTCACCTCGCTGCATGAGTACCACACCTAGTGCGACAAAAGATGCATGGACATGGACATGGAGCTCCTTGTTCCAATCTAGGAACATGAGTATTGGCGCTGAATCCATCTTGGCCTTTAGTGTGTCGAAGCTTCCTTGACATTTTGGACTCCATACAAATGCAACATCTTTCTTCAATAGTTTCTCCATAGGGGCAGTAATAGCAGCATATCCTCTCATTTTTTTGTGATAATACCCAGTGTGCCCTGATGTCACCATAAGCATCTTCACATTTGTCGGTGGTGGTAAGCTCAAAATGAGTGATACCTTCGCAATTTCATCCAACAATCCTTGCTTGCAAACAATGTGACCCACCAACATTCCAAAAGGTGCACAAAAAATGCACTTCTTGGAGTTCAGCGTGATCTGATGCTGTCAACATCTTTCCAGCATCAGTCATAGGTTTTCTAGATGATCCTTAATTATACCATACACTATCCAATAATCCATATAAACTTGTAGGAACTTATAAATGAAATATTTGAATGCAACGACAACAACCCAATAAAATATTGCAGGTGCATTCTTCAACCCAAAAGGCATCACTATGTATTGGAGGCAGCCCCATTCAGTGACAAATTTCATTTTATGTCAATCTTATTTTGTGATTCTTATCTGGTGATAACCAAAAAATCCATCTATAAAAGAGTACATCTCCTAACCACCTACTAGTTCGAGTACTTCATGAGTGAACGGTGTTGGAAATGGATCATGCATGCAGGAATCATTCAATTTTTTGAGGTCGAAACAGATTCGAAATTCATCGGTTTTCTTGTCTTGGACCACCATAGGACTGGTCCATTCTAATTCTTCCACTGGCTCAATGATGCTAGCATCCAATATCTGATAGATCTCATCCTTGAATCTTTATTTGTATTGCATATTCAGGAGATACAGCCTCTGTCTTACTGGTTTCACATTGGGATTTAATGGAATCGTCATTTCTCCTAGATCACCTAGTATTCCTTTCATTTCAGAGAATTTAGTTGGAAATAGATCTTGGAATTCATGTAGTATATCCATGATATTTTCCATAGTCTCTTCGTCCCAGTAGTCCCCAACATTTGAAAATTTTTGGTTCTCCTCCGCCCCAATGTTAACTTTTCTAATATTTTGCAGCTGATTCATGGGATCAGTCGGTATATCTGGTGCTATGACATCCCTACTCCCTTCTGTCTCTTGAATATTGATATTCCACATCTCATCATCATCCTTAGGTCCTCCTGACACATTGTAACATTCCATCATCGATTGCATGTGGAAATGCACATGTGGATCTCCTGGATATGCAAGTCGTAATACCTTTAATACCACATCCTGGATAATATGAAGCGTATTATGGACATTGAGATTGGAATCCTTGAAACTAAAGGTATGAGGAAAGCAAACTATCAACTCCTCCCAAGTGGTTATTTCTCTATGCAACTCTGTCTATATAAACCAATATCTTAGAATTTCATCCAATATGTGGAGAAAGGTGTGGACCCATTCATCCTTTCATTGCGATGCCCACAATTTTTGGCATTCCATCAAATCGGCGCTAGGGTCATTCCACCCTTCGTACCTCCTAGTATGATATATTTTTGCATCACCAAAGAACACTTTCATCAACCATCGACACTGCGCCCATCTAGTAATTGTATTTTTATGAGTCGCCCACCAGCATGATGGGGTAGCCTTCAGTTCCTCCTCCAGTGCCAACAATCATTGTGGTTCTAATAATTTCTCTTCAAACTCCATTAAGAATGTGTACATCTCAGGAAGTCCCTCGTAGGTTGGTAATTTGACAATCTCAGTCGCGACATGGAACAACGACTGCGTGATCAGACCACACTTCCTGAATGACACCTCATGCATGAAGTTTTGCCATTTTTCTAATGCATCGTTAGAATTAGAAGATGAAGAACTAGCGCTGTGCCAACCGAGTTCTCCGTTAGCAGTTGGGTGGATGCAATCTTTGGAAATGTTGTAAGCATGATCCCATCCCTTGAAAAATTCATCTTTCACTGGTTCAATGTATCTTCATCCTTCATTTGGATCCATAGGAGCGATGGCTCTAATGTCTTGATTCTCAAATTTCATCATCTGCTTCTTGAAGTTAATCAATGCAATACTATTGTTGGCCCATCCAATCCCCAGCAATGTAGGATAGGATCCTCTACCATCAACAAATTCGATCACATCGAAATCGACATAGGTCTTCATACCTTAAACATCTACGAACAGGTTCAACACACGTCCGATCGATTGTACTTTGGCCTGATCAGCCAAGTGCAGTTACAAAGGGGACCAATCCAACATTGGCCTCCCCATTTTCTGCCAGGTTTTCTTTGTCAGAATATTCACATCTGAGCCTAGATCCAGAATGACCGAATCTACTTCATAGTCCCGAATATGAATGTTCATGCACATCTCTTTTCCCGTCTTTTTCTTATGTAAGAATTTCAACGAGGAGTCCTTACGTTCCTTACCCAGGTGGTGCAACAGGTTTTCAGTATCAACCAAATCATTGGGATCTCTTTCCAACAATAAGAAACTCTCAAATAAGTGTTGCAAGGTACCATGTTGTAGCGATGGTCCTACCTCCAGCAAAAGACCAAAAGTAGAGGGTATTTCATAGACTGGTGACTTACCAGGATTTATTTCGATCACATCCCGAGCTTCAAAGAATGTCTCTTTTTAGTTGCGATATCAAATGAAGCCTTATTCTTCCTATCTAATTGAATATGCGGGCGGGGCCCATCCTCTCTAGTCATCGCACCTCCGTGGGTGACAATGGAAATGCCAACATCCTTTGTTTTGGACCCTGCTGAGATCATCGCAACTGTTGATCCTTGACGTTGTTTCATCGGTGGATTGTGATTCACCGATGGATTCTGATTTATTGGTGGGTTTAGTGGTTGATTTAGAGTCAGAGTTTGAAGTGGAACTTGATTCTAAGCTGGGTTCTATAACTGATTCTAGATTTGTAGTTGATTTTGATTCTGAAACTGGTTCTGACTCTGCAACTGAGGAACGTTCCTGGTCTGCCATCTTGCGATTAGCTGTGGGAAGTTCTCAACATTATGATCAATTGCGATTTAGTATGTGCATGAACACTGCAATTGTGGGAAATATTGCTGATAATGTCCAAAACCGCATAATTATAACACAAGATAGGTTCTCAACCTTGTCCTCCTCCTCTTCCAAACCCTCCTACTCTTCCTCGGAATCCTCCATAGAATCCTCCTTGTTTCTAGTACTACGGCTGATCAAATTGTTGTGTTGAGGGATTCGACTATTGCTGAACGTGTGCACTGCTTGAACATATTTTGGTGCCCATGACAGAGCCATTGGAATCTAACTATACTGTGGCTGTGGTGCGAACTGTGGCTACGATGCAAACTGCGGTTGTGGTTGCGATGGTATAAATTGCATCTATGATAGTGGTGTCTACTATGGTTGAGGTCAATATTTTACCACCTGAGGCTGCAGATGTGGTTTCTGTACTGCGTGATGATATTCACCCTTCGCAAAGTATGAGTCTTATGTCCTTTCTTGAAGCAGGTCATATGCATGATAGTGTTTATCTTCATGCCCCACAGATTGACAAAATGAACAATATAGGTTTTTTTTGGCTTTGTAACCATCTTCTACATGTAGCTACATTCTTCATGTCAGTTCCCATAGACTTGGTGTATGCAACACCATGGTACGCTGCCACAAATGAGTGGGCTCGGATGCCCAGATAGAATACAATTTTAGAAGTCAAGGAAAGTATCTTTGGTGTGTCCATATGCATGACACCGAGTGCAACACATATATTCATGATTCTCTTGCCCTTTTCTTAATGTCTTGAAATTGAAGCGTCAAGTTTTCTAACTATGCTTGAATTTGGTTCATACCAGCTACATTCTCCCAAACAGGTGAAGCTTCTAACTTCATTGCGATCTCCAAATCCTCGGTTTGTGTCACGATCTTCTGCTACATCAGTGGTTTCCAGATATGAGGTACCAATGTTGCAATAAACCATTCTTTGTGCTGTATGTCTCTCATATCGAAATTGACTCATGCCATTAGTGTCTTACATCTTTGATCAAAGTCCCAAACGATCTAATTAGGAGATTGCTTAAAATATTTTAGCTCAGTAATATACTATGCTTCATATTTTGGTTTTCGTAATTATTCAATCATTCCTCTCCTGACTTCATCCAATGTTTTTCTAGAGGTCCCCATAGAAACTTGTATAAATTTCATGTACCAATTCAACGCACTACCCGAAATAGTAGTCACCAATTAGCCTTTGTTAATGTCGTCATCTGTGGCCTGTCTGACAGTCCACACTACCTCACATAGAAACCAATACTGTTCGGGATCATCAGTCCCATTTCCATGTAACAAAGGTAACTTTGTATCATTTCCCACCATCCTAGGCCTTCTTCCTACACATGCTGACCTACTACTAGAATACTGTTGGAAGGTTGGGTAAGTTGATGTGGAACTTGTGTTTCTTCCCGAATATGGAGTAGTGTGCAAAGGAGTGGGTACATTTATATTAGGGTTTGATCTCACTGCTATTCTAGGCGTAGTCTAGGTCTAGTCATCTTCTTCATCACTGTAGGGTTGCTTCATCTCGTGTGGTCTTCCTTCCCAGTCTTGCATTTCGGTCGCAGTAGGACCTTCCCCTGTCCTCTGCTTCTTCTCTTGTCAAAACCTTGCTCATCCCCTCATAAGACCATTTTCTTCCTTGGATTCCCTCATACTCTCATTGAAACTTTACACCCATATACCCCTTATCTTCCCATTCGTCTCCCCCCTTTTCTCCCAACATACACTGCCTCTGCACACTGGAGTTATACTACTCGAGGTGCATCTTCAGTATACCCTTTTCACAGACAAGCATCTTAATTGACAATTATAGAGACAACAAGAACCTAACTCTGGGTCCGTTGAAAAATTCAATATCCTCTTCATTGTAGGACTTGGCAGTGTTGAATGTGAATTCAGTGATATATCGCTCTAGAGTGTAGAAATTCTAAATCCTTAATGGCATAAGGAATTTCATAAACAGGCTAAGGATCTAGGCACACAATTAACCTCACAAAGAATTGTAGAGAATTAGCATAAGGAGAGAAGAAGAAGAATTAATGAACACACATTAATGAATGATCAATAAATGATAATTGATATTATTACATAGGTAATACATCCTTATAAAGGAAAAAGGAGTTGCATGAAGACAACTCAAGCTAGCTCATAAAGCAGGCTTACTAATTATGATAAACCCCATAGTTGACTAAAGCACTTTCCCAATCTACCAAGAACCTCATGAATTAGCAATAGCATGTGTGAGTGATGATGAGTGAAGGAAAGACTTACTAATCCTAGAATATGGAGAGAAAATAATGGAGGATGGGTTGGCAACAAAAGCTGCCAGTTTCCTAGTTGACTAGCTTTACCTTATCCATAGAAAAGTAGGATAAAGCAGAAAAAGCAGAATAAAGCAGATTCTGCTATAAAGCACAGTTACCAATTTTGGATGACCATAAAGTGGTCAACATCAACACAGAATCAGAAATAAATCATTCCTAGGATATAGATGGCAAGTGTTGAATCTAAGGTGCAAGTGGATGCCAACTATCTAAGCTAGTGGGTAGCAAATTAATCAAATAATGATTAATTATTTTATGAGTGGGTTTATTATATTCCAACACCCCCCTTTAAGCCTGACTTTATGATGATATTCCTAAACTAATCATAAATATTTATGCATATAGGGCCCAACAATAAAGCTATGGTCACCCTTTTACAATTTATATTGTCCAAAGAAATGAGGAAAGAGGCAAAACCTCAAGGGGAAAATTCTCCCTCAAGAAAGGACATGAAAAGAAATACCAAAAAATGCTGAACTACTGGTGTTGCTACTGCTCCAAACTAAATGCTGATGTCTGGAGGAATCTTCTTCTTGGGAAGAAGATAAATCTGCTCACCTAGATCAAGGACAGCTGCAGGATGGAAACTAGGACCATGTAGAACAACTGAAATCCAATGATGTGAAGGCAATACTAAAGGATCTTGAGACTTGTAATCAGCTCCAAGATGATGAGATGACTTGAACTTCGAACCAGTAGAGATGAAATGAGCTCTAGATAGGTGAAATAACTATCCAAGCGAGTGTATCATGTCTCCATCTTCATTTACATAGAGAGGATCTGTGCAAGTGATCTTGTAGGAACATAGAGAAGGTATAGGATCAAAGAGTGTGAATGCATGGGCTCCATTGGTTTATCTATCTTCCAAAGAATCAAAGAGATCGCAAATAAGCACAACAATAGACTCATGGGAATATACTGGTAAAGAATCCTCTATGGTATAAGTATGAGAGGAGGAAAGATAGTGATGTTCAAAATCTTCAAGAAGGCTCCGAGAATGAGTGCCAAGAACAAAGGAGGAGCTGCAGAAGCACATGGGATCAAGTATGGTAAGTGGAAAAACATGAGAAGGACTTGATTTGGCTAAGAAAACATCCTGGAATTCACTGGGTTTCTCACCATCAAGAACGGAGGCATGCACAAAATGTGAGAGGTCTAGCATATGGATCTCAGAATCCATGATAGAAGACATAGAGAACACTGAATGTGTGAGTGAATCATCAATAGCAATAGCAGCTCCATTAGTCACTTCTTTTTCATCAACAACATCATAAGAAGATGAATCAAGATCTTATGCTTCAAGAGACACAGAAAAAGATGGCTCTTCAATATTTGCTTCTTGATTGAAAGAGGAAGCATTCAAATCAAAGAGAGTAGTAGCAACATGAACTATATGAGAAACTTCTTCTTCATGATCAACTTCATCAGAGACTGTAGAGGCCGAGACATCTTGAGAGAGAGAAATCATTAAGGAGTTAGAGGCACTCTCCACATAGCTAGAAGGATCCTCATTGTCCTTTCCCAAAACTCTATCCAATGTTGTCTAAAGATCCTTTGGGTAATCAACAGAATTAATAAGGTAGCGCATGCCTGGAGAGATAGCTAGAAAAATAGCTCCAATTGCTCTATCACAGTCATTCAACCAGTCACTTGGCTCTTCATAAGACTCTTCACCAGCGCCAATAGATATATCATAGAGACCTTGTCTCTTTAGATATGAAATCATCTTCAGTTTCTAGTCTGAATAGCTTGTGAATGGAGAAAGAAGAGGAACTGATACTCATGAATCCATTTGAAGTTGAACCTGCAAAATAAACCTGCAAATCTGAAAAGAAGGATTAATTAATGAACTCTCAAAGATCTGATATCATGTAGAGCTTTGATATCCTCAGCTTTGACAGCATGTAGAACTTGAACTTTGAGAACCTTAGCTCTGATACCATGTAGAAATTCTAAATCCTTGATGGCATAAGGAATTTCATAAACATGCTAAGGATCTAGGCACACAATTAACCTCACAGAGAATTGTAGAGAATTAGCATAAGGAGAGAAGAAGAAGAATTAATGAACACACATTAATGAATGATCAATAAATGATAATTGATATTATTACATAGGTAATACATCCTTATAAAGGAAAAAGAAGTTGCATGAAGACAACTCAAGCTAGCTCATAAAGCAGGCTTACTAATTATGATAAACCCCATAGTTGACTAAAGCTCTTTCCCAATCTACCAAGCACCTCATGAATTAGCAATAGCATGTGTGAGTGATGATGAGTGAAGGAAAGACTTGCTAATCCTAGAATATGGAGAGAAAATAATGGAGGATGGGCTGGCAACAAAAGCTTCCAGTTTCCTAGTTGACTAGCTTTACCTTATCCATAGAAAAGCAAGATAAAGCAGAAAAAGCAGAATAAAGCAGATTCTGCTATAAAGCACAGTTACCAATTCTGGATGGCCATAAAGTGGTCAAGATCCACCCAGAATCAGAAATAAATCATTCCTAGGATATAGATGGCAAGTGTTGACTTTAAGGTGCAAGTGGATGCCAACTATCTAAGCTAGTGGGTAGGAAATTAATCAAATAATGATTAATTATTTTATGAGTGGGTTTATTATATTCCAACATAGAGTACTATCCATCCAAACCTCAACATCCCACGATGCTTTGTTGTCAGTTTCCTACAGCTCCTGGATCAATTCAGGGGTCCAGGATGTTGGCTCTCCTCCTTGTAAATTTTTCTTCTTGTAAGTGAACCGTGCCAACCACTCATACAGTATGATGGGAAACTCATAGAAGAAGTACTCATGAGGACCATCATGTATGTATCTCACCAACCACTTATCCATAATCAGTCTAGGGTTCTGATTTTCTACTTCAACAAATTCTCACAGTTTTTTTTCAAAGTAATGTTGAATTTATGGTAGCGTTGAATGCCACATATCCTCCTCTCAGTCGCAACAAGGTCTCGAAAATAGAACCATTCTTTGGCACAAACCCAACCAACAAAACCCAATCGATAACGGTTCCCACTCTGTCGACACTCAACTCACCATGATCTCCCTGAGCATCGCCCCAAACAGGTTTTACCCTATCCAACAACACCTGCGAAGCGGTTGTATTCTCACCCGAGATGTTCTAGGGAGGGATGATGGAACCACATGTCCACAGAATCAGAAGAGGACTATGGGCATCGATGGTTCATCAAGTTATCTCTCAGATATGACCAGTTACTTAATCATCAATCAAACCATTCATCATTTCTCTTTAAAATATCACATCACTCTTTCATAATATAAATAAGCATATTGTTGCACAAATATATCTAGAAAGATAACATTATTCATAAGCAATAAACATCGCATTGTAGATCCATGTTGCACAAATTCACCATTGAATTCACAAAACCAGAAAGACAGAAAGAGACAAAAAGATCACAGTAGTTCAGATCAACCTCCGTCTTCTCATATTAATTCTACGCACTCAACCACAGATCCAAAACAAACAGTAGTTCAATTGAGTTTCAATCTCTCAATTCTCATTCTATCCTTCCTTGATTCCTTATCACATTTACAAATCTTCTTCTATTTATAGGCTTGTGCCTTTACATTCATGTTCTAGTTGGACAATTTTCTAACTAATTCTTAACTAATTCTACTGACTAATCACCAATATCCACAAAATATGGTCGAAAAGTACAAAAAGTGACACAAAATATTCAAAATAGTCTATCTTCCACCTTGCATGCCATATTTCACTTGCACAGTGTCTTTTGATCTTGCGTGACACTCATGGTGTCGGGAACTAACTTGTCCCAAGACCCATTCCAATAGGTAGGAACATCAATGAACAAATCATTTGACAATACATTGTGGCCTCAACTGTCTCTGAAGAAGCATCACTCAATAGCTTTAGGTTCGATGCCATAGGTGTGGCCATGGCCTTGAATTCCATCATCCCGAACCTCTTCAGGGTATCCATTGCATACTTCCCTTTTCCAAGGGAGATTCCATCTGCACTCTGCCACACCTCCATTCCTATAAATTAGTGCATCATACTCGAGTCCTTCATCTCAAACTCAGCAGCAAGTATCCTTCTTGCATTTTTAATGATTTCTTCTTTTCCTATTAGGAACAGGTCATTGACATATAATAGTAGCATCATTGGTCTTCTACCTTCAACCTTGAAGAAAAGGTTGGAATCTAATTTACTCTCAGTAAATCCTAGAGCCATCAGTAATCTGGCCATCCTATCATACCATGTTGGACCTCAGGATCTTCTGCAGTCACTCCCTCTAAAGCAGAGCATCATTCTCCCTCTTCCTTTCATACTCTATGTATTGAAACATTCTGTACTGGAGTGACAAGTAGCTTCCTCTGCTACTAATATTCTATGTATCCATCTAGGGTCACTGGATACCAACATCCTCTATCTTGAACCTTTTGAAAAGTTCTTTTCGCACCCATCTATGAGCTTGTCATCCTCTATAGGATTTCATCTTCAAAATTGTAGCAAAGGTTAAGATATTCATCACTCTAGGTGATCTTCAAGATCATGATGTATGTGTTATCCCATGGGTGCCTTTTGAGCTCATACAAGGCCTTCTTTAATTTGCACACATGACTCTTCCTATCATGTGTCTCAAGTCCCAGTGGCTGCAAATGTCTCTTCATAGTCTATGCCTTATTTCTGTGAGAAGCCTCGTGTTATGAATCTTGCCTTATATCCCATGATGTTTCCATCTACTGCATGTTGGATCTTGTAGATCCATATAGAAGACACTACGGACTTCCCTTCAGGTCTTGATACCGAATCCTAGACATCATTCTTCTTGAATGGGTGCTCTCCTTCCCTTTCTTTTTGGCTACTTCTTCATAGCTGGAAGGCTCTGCATCAATGATGTTGCTCAACAGTGTCACATAACTAGAGTGTGTCTCAAGCCTCTTGATTTCTTTGGAAGTATTGTCATACTATTCTTCATCTACCATTCTCATTATATTATTCTGAATTTATTTCTTTCTCTATGGTGTCTTTCACCTGGGAATCTTCAGGTTCCTCTTCTGAACTGTCATAACCTTGTTCTTTGGAATGATCTACAAGTCAAGTTCATTTTCATGATTAGAAACATATCATAATTTCCAAAACATATTAATAGTGACAAATATATGTCACATAGCCATGTGACTATTTTATCCAATGCTACAACATTCATCCATATCATGTAAACATACAATAAATTCTATATGCATTCTACCCTAATGTTATTAAGAGTGTGTACTACTCCTTATATGCCAGCAAAGAGGTTTCAATCTAGATAAGTAGCAATGGAATGTTGTACAATATCATTGAATTCTTACCCACTATGTGCAATCCAGTAGTATAAATGCAAATACTCAAACATGCATAACACATAAACTGAATATAAACAAATGCATCACCAAACAATATCATGAAATGATAATTGAATACTTATCTTTATTTGTTTCATGGGTAGACTCCTTCTTGAGCCTTCAGCTTCATCATCTTCTTCATTCATAACAACATCATTTCTTATCCAAATTCTAAGATGGATAAGGGGTTCTTCAATAATTGAGTTCTTCATCATTTTCATTGCTTGAGGGATATTCTTTGAATTGTGAGAGCTTGATCTTCAGTTGATCCCATCTTCTCTTCTCATATTATGAGTCGAGCTTATTCTTGTGTGCACTCTTCCCAGAGTCTGCTGAAGGTAATCACTTCCTTTTGGCACATATTCCTTGAATGAATGAATCCCATGATATTGGGAGGCCATTCAATATGGTTATAAAAATATCTTATTTTTCTTCGATTGCTTGGTCATAGCATCGAACACTTCCTTTTGGTGTCTTCAAGGATGACACATGAGGGATGAGATGATATTTAATAAAATATGGAATTATTCTCTTGGCTCTAGCCTTAGCCTAATATCACTCTAGATTCTATAAATTTCTTATTGAAATATTGATCTAAGACAATTTATTCAAGGATCATGGAGGTCTTATACTTCCGTAATCAGAATTTGTCAGCTTCACTAAGAAATTTGAGGTGTTCTTCCTGGTTCTAGAGCTGGATGATATACGGTTTGTTAGAGAAACCCTAAATTTTAAAACTTGGATTTTAAAAATTCTGATTGGATAGAAATATGGGCCTCTTCAAGGTGAGCTTTCCAATGTACTCCTTTTCTGAAAAAAGTGGAGGGAAGCTCCCAAAACAGAAACCCTTAGTTTTCCAATTTCTTTTATAGAAATAACTAATATTTATTCTACTGTATCTACAAAGATTCAGATCCTTAAGGTCTAAAAATTCTCAATGTGATATCCTAATAAGTCTTATTTCCAACCCCATAGGTTAGAGCATAAATGTATTCTCCAAGTTGTACTTATGCTAAGTTTCCCAAGGTGACTATTTTTGGGACTATTCCGCATAGAAAACGTGTACGGATTTCCACATGTCACTATTTCACATTCTGGATTTGAAAAACGTACCACAAAAACTATAGTCCATTCCCTACCTGGGACATCTTCAAAAATGTCATTTGGATCTTCCTAGCCCAATATATAGAAAATATCTCTAGGTCTCCTGTTTATGACCATATTCTGGAGGAGACTGAAACCCTGACTTGGAGGAACCATATCTTTTGAAGTATAGCGAATATGAGGCTGAAAATTTTACTTAGTGTACAACAAAAATTTATCTTCGGCTTGTCAATGTTTTGGATTTTTAGAATTCTCCAATATTGGTTTATTGAAAAAGTGCTAGGATTACTAAATTCAGTCTTCTAGGGTTTTCAGGCATGAAACCCTAATTTCCATTAGCTGCCATTGCAGCTGTATTTTGGCTGCATAGTGAACATTCTATGATTTAGAAACTGCTACCACCAAAAAATCCACCCTAGTGAGGCGAGTTATCCTATCCCTCCTTGCTTGATGATCCGTGGAGAGAACACTTTCAACTAGGAAGCCCTAGTTCCCGCAGCTACACAGCGTCTTCTTTCAGAGAGGCTCTGATACCATGTTAGATTTTCTTAAGATATGATTAGATTATCTAGGATATTTATATGAAATAATAACAAGTACAACAAAATGCATAAAATGTAAAATATGCACAAGACACAAATATTTTCATCGGGGAAACCATAAAGGAGAAAACCCCACAAACTTCATAATAGTAATATGATCAAAAGAAGTAATAAGAAATGTTTAGCAGCCATGTTTCTCTCCTCCTATGACTATCTCTATCTCTCCAATGCCTTAGATAGTGTGTGAGGTGTGTATAAATGAGGGACAGAGGCTCCCTATTTATGCCCTTTCAAGTCGCTGACCAAATATAAGACTCGATCCCCCATTTCATCTCACATGGGGCCCAGTTCTCCTAGAGAGACCACAAGTACATATTACATGATGTTACACTGGGGGATATTTCCCCAACTTACAACAAAGGATGTACCTCGAGATCTAGACACAATTTAGACATCCCGTAAAGGGGTAACACACATTCCCAATGGGGGTACAATACCATACAATGATAATATACATCAGAATATATTTTGAAGTTATAAATATATTAACAGGGTAAACTTATACCTATGTGGATGTTCCTTCACATCCTTTAACGAGTTTGAAAGGACAAGCAAAATCGAAAATCTAATCATTTTTAGGGAGTTAGAACAGAGCTTAAAGGTAGCTCCATACCTTTCCTCTGAAGTTTTAATGATCCCAGAGAATTTAAATCGTGACCTCCTTACTATTTTTAACGAGATTTAAAGAGAGCAGAAATGATTCTCTAATTATGAGGAGACGAGTGTTAGAAGAAGGAGAAACTAGTTCCAAGTGCGAGGAAAAAACCTACACATAGTGCAAGGAACATGAGTGAGATAAGGAAACTCAGGGAACATCTCCTTGAGGTAAAGGGTGTCAAGTTGTACTAGAAAAATAGTACAAATTTGAGTGATGGTGAGAGAAGAGATGAAGGATATAATGAGCTAAAATCATGGAAGTTGACATCAGGCTCAAAAGTGCATGCAAGGTGTAAGAAAATGCGGTTACAATTTAAAAAACAAGGAGATAGTAGTAAGATGTTGTGAATACAACTAAGGATATTTTATCCAAGAAACAACAGTATCAAGATCATATTTAGAAGAAAATATCGGGTGTAGGTCACTTTGGTAGAAACACTTGCAACTTCGTTATCTTCTACAAAAGGTGTTAACAAGAAAGAATTGACCGAAGAAGACTCAATAGTCCCAAGGGCCAAGGATTTATAATCAATAAGATAAACCTCAAAGAAAGGCTAAAGTTAAGGGGGGTGATAGAGTCCGCATGAACAAACTCAAGATCACAAGAGTCAAAATTTATAGTAGAAAGATTAAACTCATCAAGATCATCGACTTGTTGTTTAAAGGGAGACTCCAAAGACTCAACAATGAAATCATAAGAGGATTGATTGTTAGAAATATTAGAATCAACAAACAATTCAGGGCTGGATTTAATCACAACTAGGTCAACATCCATGAGAAGGTCAGATTGTATCAAAGAATCTAGGAAGACTTGATCCGAAGGAAGGAGAGCATCCAATATAAAACACATGTCTAAACTTTTAGCTGGATCAATAGGGTGGAGAGAAGAATCCAAAGTCCCCATTATGCAAAACATCTGTTCAACTGCTGGGACCAAGACCTAAGATGTTAAGCATGAATCCAGAGGCTTCTTCTTTGTATAAATCGAACATGAAGGGTATGAGGCGACATAATTCACCCGTGGTGGGGCATTGTCTATAAAAACACTAGGAATTAACAAAGGAAATAATTTCTCTATAGTTGGGTGAGGAGGAGAATCAAGAAATGATAGTTGATCGACATTGACAATGATTTCATTATGAGGGAAATACATCACATGAAAGAGTGTATACACCACAACTTTCATATCATATATGTAATCACACCCTAAGGACATGTTAATGTCCAAGGGGTCCTCAATAACCATGAAATCAACTAAGATAGTCTTCCCGCTTAAAGAAACAGGTACTTGAGAAATAATTCCCATGAATTGACTAGTTCTTCTATCAAAATCCAACAACTAATCATTAGTTCACATAAGTCTAGGAGATCCCATGCCTCTCCAAGCATGTGCAGATAAAATACTAACATAGTCTCCTTCATCTACAATACAACGAGCAATCATGTAGTGTTCAACTTAGACCTTTATATGGAAAGGTGTAACTGAAGTAAGAGGTGGTTCGACTAGGATATCCTAATCAAAGGTAACAATATGAGAACTTTTTGGGGGTTCATTTGAAACGAATTCAGTGCCCCCTTATTCAGAAAGTTCTGAACTGGAAGTGAATAAAATGTGAGTAGTAGAAACTTCACTCTCCAAAGGAAGAGTGGGATTGATTGAAGATGGCATTGATTCAACCACTTGATGAATATCACTCTCTGAAGGAAGAGTGGGATCTACCAAAGATATCATTGGTGCAATCACTTGGTAATGGTAAGACTCTAAAGGAAGAGTGGGGTAAGCCAAATATTGCATTTGTTCAACTACTTGATCAACCGAAGGTTGAATAGGTTTTTGAGATTTTATAGGATGTTTAGAAACAGGATGCCCTTGGAACCATACTCTGCATACCTATGCAATGGAAGGGCACTGGTGGTTAAGGTGGTCTCCCTTATAAATCCTACAAGGGAACTTTGTCTTGTGTTTCGAATGGTTGGTTTTCTCAATGATGTTAACATGACTTGCATTGGTTGACTGCTTTTCCCCATCATGACCTCCAGAGGTTGGGTTGTTAGGTCCAACATGACTTGTAGAGGATGGTTGTTTTCCCCTAGCATGATGTCCAAAGGATAGGTGGTCAGGTCCAACATGACATGTATAGAAGTTTGTTTTACCCGAGCATGAGTTCCATAGGTTGGGTGGTGAAGATCAACTTGACTTGCAGAGGTTGAGTATGTGCCCCCAGCATGACTTCTAAAGGCTGGGTGGATGGATCCAACATGAACTGCAGAGGTTGGATGGGTTTCCCTAACATGATATTTATAGGATGGGGGTATAGGGTCAACTTGAATTGCATAGGTTGATAGGGTTCCCCCAACATGAACTGTAGAGGCTGAGTGATTGGTTCCAACATGAATTGCAGAGGTTGGATGGGTTCCACCAACATAACCTATAGAGGATGAGTGGTTGGGTCCAACATGACTTGTAGAGGTTGGATGGGTTACCCCTTTATTTCATGTCTTCATCCTATTCCTCCTTATTTTAATCCTTTTAGACTGTTGGCTACTAGTATCATAAATTTCACTACATGAGGTAGAAGGAGGAGGAGAGGCTAGTACCGGCAAAGGGGAAACATTTTTTTGAAGTCCATAATATAAGGTGCTTGCTTGAGAATCATTAGGAGAATTCATGACAAACAGAGTGGAAAAAAACCAAACCGTTAGCCCAAGGGTGAATTCAAGTAGATTCAAAGTGGCCGTCAGAGGAACACCAACATTCTCGGTGAAAGGAAAAGCACAAGAAGCCCTTGGCGAGGGGATCTCCTAGTTGGTTTCCATAGGGGTATTAGCCATAGTTTTTGACTTATTGTTACACATAAATCTCATCATCATCATGTGATGAGGTCCCAAACATTAATGATTTCCCTAAATCCCAAGTTGTGAAGTGACAATAGTGGCCCTGACTTCAATATTGCATATAAAATTCCAACACCGCTCTTGTCCTTAATACAAGGAGCATTACCGTCTTCATTAAAATTTGGTAACTCTCACTATCTCTTGACAGTAGGTGGTTCCATTGATTTTTACCCTTGTTAAATGAGCGGTTCTACCCTGTAACAGCTCTGTCACAGTGGAGTAGAAGCGGTGCTCAAGGTAAAAAGTGAAAAAGAGAATATTGCATGAAGCTTCTCGAAGGAATTCTTCATGGTACCCTCATCCCTACTCCTTAGGACCACTTGGAATCAAGATTCATCTTTCTAGGATCTCCCTTCCACCTCACCCACCATTTACTCATCCATCCCTATCCTCCCAAGGCCTATAAAATCAGGCTCATACCCTATGGTTGAGAGAGAGAAAAGTTATGCTATTACATTGAGGTTCTGGCCAAATCAGTAGGGTGAGCATAGAAGGAGAAAGTTCAGGAGCTTTTGGGGACAAGGCATTGGCATGTGAAGGAGCATCACAACACTAAGGAAAAGGTTGTAATATTTCTTCTTCATCTTTAATGCAAAGCTGGTTCCTTTCCCATAAAGTATGTTGTGTTATGATCATGTATTTTATTGTTGGATTCCTTAGTCACCGACATACAATTATGGATTATATTCTGGTGAATTTTTATCCTGTTTGCTTGTTTCATGTGATTTTGCAGGTACATCTGTGAAGAGTCATCACCATAGGAAATAGCTACACCACTTCATCAAAGGGAATCATTCTAGATCTCCACAACTTCTAGGGGAAGTCTTACATCTCTGTAGTAACTCATTTGTTCTAGATTTGAACCATTAAAACTGGAGGAATAACTCTTGTTGGCAAGAGGTGCATTTTTTCTAGCAACAAATCTGGTGACTCCACTGGGGAAGAGCTTTCAACACATCTGATCTTCCTTGATATTAAAACTCTTGTATGAAATCCAAGTTCCAATCTTTGATTGATCATATTTGCTAGCCTATCTAGTGAGATCTTGGTTCGGTTGGTCAGATCTACTAGCTTACCTAGTGAGATATTGGTTTGGTATAACCATATCTGCTTAGATTTGAGTCATTCTTTCTTTCTGTACTTCATATTCCTGTTAAATTCATGATTTGATGCTAGTTTTACAGTAACTTACTTGCTCTTTTTTTCCATTTTTTTGTTTTGACACTTACAGACAGCATCGCCTATGCATAGTGGACATTAAGTGGTGCCACCACCTATGCGTAGTACTCAATAAGAGGTGCCACCACTTCGTTGCAGTGGAAAATAAGCGGTGTTGAGCTAGAACCCCTCTATCACCAACTCTCGGGAAGCAGTGCCAGGTAGGTCTTATACTTGCTTATCATTTCAAAGCTTTGTAATTTTTTTTCTTTTGTTCTGTGAGTATTTGGGATTCTTTACAGAGATCTGAGTAGTTAGATTCAAATTCTAGATGTGGTAAATTCTTGACTTGTTGAATTCAAAAAGCTAGGTTAAACTCATCAACTCATTGCTTGTGCCCTTGGTTTTCATTTTCGAAAGGAGTGCTTGGAAGTTTAGTTCAGTTAGATCTCTTTTTACTGCTTGATAAAATTGAAAAGGAAGACTTGATTTTTGGTTTTTTCTTTCATTCTTCGTTAAGTTTACAAAAGACTTCTTTTTTCTTTTAAAAAGAAATTTTTTGTTGAGATTTGATCATAATTTTGCTTAAAGACGAATTATTGGATCTCTGAATAGCCTCATAAGATTTCAGATCTCTATATCCTTCTTTCTTTTTACACTCAAAAAATTATTATACTTTTAAGTTATATCACTCCATTTTTTGAAGAAAATTGAAAAAGTACTTAGTTTTCCTTTGAGTATTATTGTCTTTATTTTTAGGAAAATAGATCTCGCCTCATTTTCTTGCTTTCAAAAACTTATATTAGAAGTGTGTTGCTTGTTTGTATTCTCAGAAAATATTATTTAGTTAGACTGTTTGGGAAAGTTTTGGTTTTGAGACAAAATTGAAAAAGAAAATACTCTCTCCTTCCCATAAGTAGGCATGCTTTGAATGGTAAAGTGAAAACAAATTACATATCATAATTGCATGGTTTTACTTTTTCTGTCATCACTCCATGCATTCACCTAACCATTCAACTTAAAATTAATGGTAGATATAGATTGAAAATCTTAGTAACTTGAGTGATAGGTTAGAGACGTGTTTCGACGTCATAAAACGTAGGAGCTGTCGTTTATTTTCTGTAGTTAAACCCGAGACTTGCGTGGTTCTTCCACGTACCGTCGGTATATAGAACAACCTTTCACGTACCCTTTAGGTATATTGAAAGGTACTTTGCATACTCGATTGTATATCGGAAGGACCCTTGTGAAAGCTTGTGCAGTAGACAACACTACTATGGATTTAAACTCCCACGTACCTTGTGTATATTGGGAGGCCCTTCTAGGATTCCTGAGACCATCTGAGAAAATCACTTTTGGCAATCTTGTTGGTGCAATACATCGAGAACAACACTTGGGGATATTACTATGCACATGCCGTCCAAGTAGTTGGGAATTTAGGTGAGGGATGGTTGATCCTCCTCATTGTGTTTTACTATTGGACCCTATGGTATACAGGGAGTTGCAAAAACTTGACAATCCTAGTGAGGAACCAGCTTGTATTAGCCCCTCTTGTCACTTAAGTTTTCTTGTGGACCATAGTTTGTGTAGGAGAAGTTTTGTGTGATTTTTTCTAGTTTTGAAACCCTAGGTTAGGTTTCAGTGACCGTACAATCTGGCTGAGTTTTAGTTGAGATGATCCAGAAGAAACCAGGGCTTATCACCTGACTCTACTCTTATTATAGGGGAGATCCCAATGGAATCCAAATACCAAAGAGCTGCAAATGACTCCCATGTGGAAATAAGGACAGTTGTGGAAAGTGGAGAACAATTCATTGCTTAGGTTAATCCCTTGGTCCAACAACCTCCTACGGCTAACACTTCCTTTCATTCCTCGATGGAAGGTCATACTGATAGTCTTATTAAAACGTTATCAGACACATCTCCTATATTTTCTCACAGAATTCAACTTGAAGCATTTTGCATGGTCTTAAGGAAGAGCCTGATGGGGAAATATGTCAAACTGGAATGACTGAAATAAATCTTAGATCATAATCACTGATGATGGCTAGAAGTATCTGATGTCTCACAAGTGATCTGTTTTCAAACGTGTATTAGTTTTAACCTATACAATTTTTCTCTTAGCAATCCTTAGCTGTTGTCTCTAGATGCCTTCCTATAAACTGATATCTCAGGGAATTTATTTACTGATTCCAATGGACGTCTACTAGGCTTGAACATTAGTTGAATATATCTAGTCATATTTAAGCTGTCTTCAGAAGTATGTGGTTTTCTCCCTCATTTTTGTGAATACATGTGGTCACTTAGCCAAGGCAGTACTCTTGAACTAAAGGTAAATATGAAAGAGGTTAATTGAGAAACAGGAGGTCTCATTACAAGCCATTCTATTTATGATAATAGGTTCTATTGGAATGACGTTGTCAAAATTTTGTTACCAAGCCAATGACAGTGACTCTCAGTCGAATAAACTGAGAGATAGGAAGTCTCATTACAAGCTGGCCTGATCAGTTTCTGGTAGGATTGGTGAATAAGGCTATCATTATTTGGTCACCAAGATAAGATAGTATTCTTGATTAATTCTTTTCATGTTTATCCCTGTGTATATGATTTGTATAGGTATATATAAAACATGCACCCAAAAAAAAAAAAATTAAAAATAAAATAAAATTGGATGATTAAAAATTAGTATTGTCTGCTATTTTGCTTGAATGAGAGGAAAATCAGCTGATGTTCTGGAGAAGCTACATCTATACTATTATTGAGTAACCTGTCTTTGGTCCTATAGATCTACATTGGAATTAAGTAATTTTACTCTACACCTTCCTGAAGTTGAATAGGACCAGGAATACCCAGATAACAACCATAGGATTGTTTTGAGAAATCTGTTGAGGTCTGGTTATATGTTTAGATTTTTTTGGATCTAGGATCACTTAAGTAGATGTTTGATATTTTAAAAGGAATCATCTAATTATTTTAAGTGTGTATGATGTTTTCACAGAGATAACTAGTTCGGTCCCAGCATGTCACCAATTGCTGGCAAGCAACACCATCCGGAGCAATCTGAACACAAAATTTCAATTATGTCATTTCATCAATCTTTTGAACGATATTTAATCAACACTCATCTATAGATATTTTAGGAATTCCATTAGAATCATTGATTGTGAAGGTACTCCCAATAGAAGTTGAATGATTGATTGATTTAGGGGGGATTGACATCAGTTGATGTCGAGTTTGAATCTCTTGATCGTAGTTTCTCATTTCTTTTGATCATTGGGAAAGGTTATAATCCCGAATGTTAGTAACTCCTAATTTTACAACATTTATCACTCATGCATATTCGAGGTCAAATGAATCTATTACATCAATGGTTTTGACTATTAATCTAAGCAAGCTAATACATGATATGATATTTGTTTTTCCAATTTATATATGAGGTCTTACGAGTTGTTTTCACTTCTAAATATCTATTTAATCATGTTAATCATAGGTATAAAAGTGTATTTAATATGTATTTCGCAAGTTTCACATTCTTACACACTTATCCTCATTATGAATTTTGTATTTTTAGATGAGATCAGATTGAAGGGATTATAAATCTTTTCAATACCTTGAAGTGAGTCAGTATTAAATTCCATCATAAATGGCTAAGATGATTTTTGAAGGTTTGCTATGGGTTTGGTTACATTACTAATTGTGTCTTTGTCATTATAATATCAACCATAATTCTAATTACATTAATTGTATTTTTTATTTTTAACCTTGGTATTTTTTATATTAGATGATGAAAGATTAGGGGATTGTAACCATTAAACTATGCTTTGAAACTATGAGTTTTTAGGCTATCACATCATTATGGAAAATGTTAATCAGTGTTGGTGCTATGATTGAAATTGGAGGTTTGATATCTGTGTAACCTAAATGTTTTCCATCTGTTGATTTGCTATCATGCAAATATCATGCATAAGCCATCACTCGCTTGATTTTTTTGTAGACCATTATTCTGTGGTAGGTGTTCTCCAAGTCCCATTAACTTGTCAACTCCAAGGTATGATGACTCTAAAGGAAAGTTCACAATTCTTTGGTGAAATAGGATAGTTTGGAGTGTTAAATGATATGTGTGAATTCAGGATAAATCAACTGTGTGTTTTAGTCCGGCTTTTGAAAACCCTGAAAGTCTACATAATTTCTACCATGGACCCTGTTTCGATATTTGAACTCATAGGCGATGAATATTTGGACGTTGCCCCTAAATGCCATGAGGTGGTTGTTAGGGTTGGATGGCTAGGGTTTTTGCATAAATTCTCTGGGTTCAACTTGGTAATTTCTAGGGCATTTGCAACATCATTTGATGGGATCAAGCATAGATTGGTGATGTTGAATTGAGGCTGATAGAAGAGTTTGTTTCTTGGGCCATAGGTTTACCATGGTTAGGTGAACGTTGGTATAAGGGAAAGCATGTAAAAAATGATGACTGGAAGGAGTTATTGACCCCAGCTAACCGAAAAATGAGGTATAAGTCTGATTTTCCTTCTTGACTGCTCATGAAGAAATGGCGTTCTCTGCTCAAACTTATTATCATGTATGTCACCTATGAAGGTTGAATTTCCCAAACCTAGTTTTATCATATTTGACTTTTAATGGTATTTAAGGGACGTCCTGTGAACATGCCATATTATTTCTTGAATAGTCTGGATAAGATGGTCTGTACCTATCAGATCAATGTGGGGGATAAAGAGTGGAGTCTGTTTCATCATGGATTGATCAAGATACTCGTTTCCTATCGGCTAGGAGAATTAGGGGATACTTGGGAATCATTCCTCATATGTAATGGGTTTGGGGAAAATAAAGAGTGGCCCTAACGGAGGCCCAAAAATAGGTGAAGACACATCAAGATAGAGGAATCTAGGTATAAATTAGAAGAATGTGGTTCTCAAGATAATCCTGATAATGAAGTGCTTGAACCTAGCTGAACCTTAAGTAGCAATGACTTTAAGGTCAAGTCTGAAACAAACCATGAGATCCTTGTTGATGATTCTCAGCCTAGAATAAAAAAACCAGAGCTCACAGCACCCTGTCCAAGTGAGGGTCTTCCTCATTCACAGACCAACATTAGGCAGAAACCAGCTGAAGACCAAATTAGTAGAGTACGGAGTAATTAGGCTATTCATAGAACTACTCGTAGTATGATAGCTGTGTTGTTTACTAGAAGAGACCTGAATGAAGGGGATACCCCTGTTATTGAAGTGAGTGATTCTTCAGAACCTCATCTTAATCTAGCTCCAATTGGTCCAACCATCCTAGACCTGAAATATGTATCTGTTTCTGACACTAATGTTGTCGGTGTTCAACAAGTAAATCCTTGATATGACGTGGATCAAAAAATTGACCAGAAGCTGCACATAGTAGAGGAACGTGGAAGAGGGTGGAATGTAGGATTGAAGAATCCAATCAATCGAACCCCTTATTCTCATGTCATCTCATCTCTAGAAACTGACTTAAAAGAGGCTCGGGTTATTAAGGCATTTGCTATCGATGAAATTGCAATCTTGAAAATTGATTTGACTTCTTGGATTGAAAAATGGAATCTTTTGAGGGAGAATAAGCTTAAATATAAAGCTCAAGTTAAAATCCTTCTATTAAGAAATCAAAGATTGATCAAACATAATAAGATTGCTAATACCAGGACTGTTATATTTAAAGCCAAGTTAGATGAGGGAAGAAGAAATGTGCCAATTCGACTTTCTGTTCAATCAACACTTAAAATCTAACATTTTTGTTTTCTGTAATGAATTCCAATTTTGTCTTATGGTTTAAATCTTTGATTATTCATACAGATGATCTCAAATCAGACTCTACAAGTCAATAATATATTGAATTTTTCAGTTTTTGTTCTTGGTGCAACGTTTTTCTTATTTAATAAGGATATCTGCAAAATTGAAATTCTACAGACATCCTATTTATTTCTATGTGATTGTTAGTTGCACTTTGCTAACAGATTATATTTTTCCAGGTATTGATGAGTAAATGAGATGAAGCTTGATGATGTGCTGCATTTTTTGTTTTAACTGTCTGGATTTTATTCATTGGAGGCTACTTCAAAAATGCAATTGATTGCTATTTTTTTGGGTCTACGCTCCTATTTTTGAGCATCATCAGTGTGTATTATCGAATATAGTGATGATACATCTTGGGGAATAGTGATCCTGAATTTTATCCAGCAAGTTAGCTATTTTATTGCACGTTATTCTTTCCTAGTGGTTACTCAACGACATACCTAGGATCCTGGCCTTTCTTTTGTCCTATATTCAGATAAAATCCATGTATTACCATAGAAAAAGGGTGGTTAGTTAATTAGTTGTTTTAGCTCCCTTTATAAACAAGTTTCAAACATGAATAAGGGGGTTTGATTTATAAGATCTTTGGAGAATTAATATTTTACAATTTCATACTATATTCTGTTGTGCTGGTGTTTTCTGGAACTTTTTATGAAGATCACTGGATGTTACAAGATAGTAAAGACCTGAGCTAAGTCTTTAAGTTGTTTTATGCTATGTTAATAATGGTTCTCCTTTGTTAATTTCACTTTCATATATATATATATATATATATCGTCATATTATAAGTGAAATATTATTTTATTGATCTCAAATGATTACATTGCCTAGAAATGTAAACGATTTATTATTATGTTGAATTGAGTGAACTTCTTCACATTTTCAATTGATTATGAATCTATGTTAGATCAATTATTAACTTGCAAGCTGACCTTCTTCTATCTAAAATTTAGTATATGATTGTATTTGTTATGTTTCAGGACTATGTTTGATTTATTTGATAACAGGTTTTAATTTCTATTTGAATTACCTTGTAATGAAATATCATCTTATTGTGAGGTAATTCAAATTTAGTTTAGTTTATTGTAGACTTTTCTAACAGTTTAGAACTATGGATTATCTTATACTTTAAGACCTCTTGTCAAATCAATAATTCATGCTCTCAGCTGAGATAGGTAGTTTACATTTAGGTCATCATAGAATAGAATTAGAAGCTACTATTTTCTGTACTTAGCTTAAGATAGCTTTTAGTATTAGTTACTCATTAGGTTAAAATTCCATGATTTGTTAAAAGATTGGGTTAAGCAAATTTTTCCACATACACCTAGAGAGACTCTCTATTTGGAGAGCACATTACATAGGAAGCAGGGCATTGATCCTATGAAGGACAGTTATTTTAAACACATCCAAGGTTGCATTAAGTCGAGTGTGTGGGCTATCTTTTTGTTGTTTTCCTAAGTCATTTTTCTTGGCCAACAACATGGTAAATATGGGAATTCCAACCACATCCCCGCCGTGCATGGTTTTCTAAGTTTGGCCCTCATTGGCGTGAAATGCATTGTCCCCTACTAAGAGAAACCCTAGTTTCAAAAACCTTAGTATACAAAGGTCACTAGACAATGGAAAGGTGGGAGAGGAGCCCACCTATTTAAAATCCCATGTCACAAATCTAATGGAATCAATGGTTTGTTGATAGGAGTCCTAAGCATCGATATATGGTAAGTTGCAGGTCACCTCCAGATATCGTTCTAGGACACTTGTCGGACTTATGCCTGGTGCACAAAAACTGTCAGGGAGCCGCAATTTTGAATTTCATCAAATCATGCTAGCATTTTTGGGGATGGGAAATATGGGAACACTAACCACATCCCCATTGTGCGTGGTTTTCCAAGTGTTTCCCTCATTGGCGTGAAATTCATTGTCCCCTATTGAGTGAAACCCTAGTTTCAAAAACCTCCATATATGGAGGTAACCGAGAAATGGAAAAGAGGGAGAGGGACCCCCCTATCTAAAATTCCACATCACAAATCCAACATAATTGAATGTTCATCGATCAGAGGTCCAAGCATCAATCCATGGCGAGTTGCAGGTCACCTCTAAATACTGTTTAGGGACACTTGGTGGACTTGTGCTTGGTGCGCAAAAAATGTTAGGGAGCCAAAATTTTGAATTTTTTCAAATCTTGCTAGTGTTTTTGGGCATGGGAAATATTGGAACACCAACCATAGCCCCACCGTGTATGGTTTTCAAAGTTTGGCCATTATTGGCATGAAATGCATTATCCCCTACCGAGAAAAACCCTAGTTTCATAAACCACCATATACGGAGGTCATCGAGAAATGGATAGGCGGGAGAGGCCCCCCATAAATGAAATACCATGTCATGAATAAAATGGAATCAATGGTTAGTTTATCGGAGACCCAAGAATCGATATATGGTGATTTGCAGATCGCCTCCAGATGCTGTTCAGGGACACTTGGTGGACTTGTGCCGGGTGCACAAAAAATGTCAGGGAGCCACAATTTTGAATTCTATTAAATCCTGCTAGTGTGTTTGGGCATGGGAAACATGGGAATGCCAAAAACTTCCCCATTGTGCATGGTTTTCCAATTTTGGCCCTCATTGGCATGAAATGCATTATCCCCTACTGAGTGAAACCCTAGTTTCAGAAACCACCGTATACGGAGGTCACCAGGAAATGGACAGGTAGGAGAGGGTACCCCTAGCTAAAATCCCATGTCATGAATCTAAAAGAATTAACAGTTCATTAATCAAAGGCTTGACCATCAATCTATGGCTAGTTACAGGTCACCTCTAGATAGCGTTTAGGGAAACTTGGTGGACTTATGTCCAGTGTATAAAAAATGTCGAGCTGCAATTTTGAATTCTGTCAAATCCTGATAGCGTGTTTTCGCATGGAAAATATGGGATTGCCAACCAAAACCCCATTGTGCATGGTTTTCCAATTTTGGCCCTTGTTGGCATGAAATGCACTATCACTTACTAAGTGAAACCCTAGTTTCAGAAACCACCATATATGAAAGTCACCAGGCAATGGACAGGAGGGAGAGGGACCACCCTAGATAAAATCTGATGTCACAAATCCAATGAAATTGATGGTTCATTTATCAGAGGCTCGAGCATCGATATATCACGAGTTGCAGGTCACCTCCAGATACCATTGAGGGACACTTGGTGGACTTGTGCTCGGTGCACAAAAAATGTTAGGGAGCCGCAATTTTTAATTGTGTCAAATTTTTCTAGAATGTTTTGGCATGGGAAATATGGGAATGCCAACGATAGCCCCACCATGCATGGTTTTCCATGTTTGGCCCTCGTTGGCGTGAAATGCATTGTCTCCTACTGAGGGAAACCTTAGTTTCAGAAACCACCGTATACGAAGGTCATTGAGAAATGGACAGGTGGAACAGGCCCCCCCTATATAAAATTCCATGTCACGAATCAAGTAGAATCAATGGTTCACCAATCGCAGGCCCAAGCATCGATCTATCATGAGTCGCAGGTCACCTCTAAATACCGTTCAGGGACACTTGGTCGATTTGTGCCCGATGCGCAAAAAATGTCATGGAATGACAATTTTGAATTCTGTGAACTGCTACTAGTGTGTTTAGGCAGGGGTAATATGGGAATGCCAACCAAAACCCCACCATGCATGGTTTTTCATGTTTGTACCTCGTTGGTGTGAAATTCTTGGTGTCTAATGTAAATGTAAAATTAAGTTATGTGGTTCCACATGTTAGTGAAGCCGTACTTGTAAAGTTAGATTCATGTATAAATACGAGTCATGTTATTCATTTTTAATACACTGCATGTCTTGTGTTTTTCCTCTTTGAGTTACACATGAAGGAGAAGGAAACTCTTATTTTAGGGCTTCCTCATGAGTTTGCGTGTTAGGGTTTCCTCATAAGCTTGTGTGTTAGGGTTTGTTCAGGATTTCATTTTACTTGTTTTCTAAACACAATTCTTCTAAAAAAGGTTTCTAGGTTTTCTTCCCCTTGACGGTTTCCTGGGATAAAATGTTGTGTCTCTTGTGCATTGTTATTCTTAACTAGATCCTACATGTTAAATTTTTTTTGTAAATGTTTTATCGTTAAATTTATGCATTGAACTAATGGTTATAATAAAAAATTTAACATGGTATAAGAGGTGAGCTGTCAAGAAGGAAATTATACGAGCATTAAAACAGAAAATGATCATTACGACATCTTGTTTCCATCATCCTAATTTTATATATCAGCTGAAAACATTGGCATAATGACCTACTTGAAAAAATAGGGTTTTAGTCTTGTAAGAGAGCCTACAAAGAACATTGATAGGTATGACCTAAAGAGGTACATGTATGTATTCTAATGTTATGTTTAACATATGAATGAGATATTGACATGTTCATATCATTGATATTGTCATGATCATATGATTGATATTGACATGATCATGTTATTGATATTTACATGATCATTCATAATCTTAGGGTTTATTGATCATATGTAAAATTTGGCATGTTCATTAACTTGACATACAAGAGAACGTTTGGCATATTTATAAACAACATAAACAAAAATTCGGCATATCAAGAACACAAAATTGACATATTCGTAAGAAACATACATGGGAAAATTAAAAATATGTTACATAACTCATCATGCTAGATCCCACTTATTATCATACAACCAATCCCTCCTGATCATCTCTTATAATGATGGTGTCCATTAGTCTCTCATGCTCTGTATCCGGTAAGAATTAGTATACCTTTGATCAATTTTGGCTAGGCATTTTTTGTACCTGGAGGTTTGTACTAATGATTAAGTTGGTAAAGTGATACACACTTGAACCAGGTTCATAATCCATGTAAACATATCCACCCTTATTTATTTCATTGTTTTCCTATGTAAGGTATTCACCCTTAACAACCATAGACCCAATTGGGAAGTGGTTATTTTCATCGTCAGTCATGGACATGATGAGGGTTTTCTTTCCCTCTATACAATGTGCCAGCTAGTAAACACCACCCTATTCACTATCTTTTGAGGAAAACACTACGTATATGTGCCCTGCATAATATTATTGTAGGTATATGATCAAAATATTTTCTGCGTGATAGAAGGTCATTAATGTGAGTTTGAAGACTATGTACAGAAACAAAAAAATGTTAAGGAAATGCATCATACTAGGTTGTACAAGGTCTAAGGCATGATCAAAATCTATATAAATAGATGATTGGTCTTCTTCCAATGTAGTTAACTCAACAATTGCACAATTATCAAGTGGAAGTGATATGCGATCCCATCCATCGAACCAATCCAATGATTCACACCCATCCCAATCACCATCACAACACTGGGTGGGAAAAAGAAAGCAAGTTTTCTTTTCCAAATTTAAAATATTGGGTTATCAGAGCTTTGAACCAAATGAAAGCCATGAGTCCCAAGCATAGTCTTGCATTCCCATGCATGCGAATGTTATATCTCTACCACCTCCCAAAATAATATCTCCACATGTCTCTTTCTTGTAGATTCTACTCACATAGTTCATTCCTCTCCCATTACTAATGTGCACCACCTTACTATAGATTGAGCATTTTGAATAGTAGATACTGTAGATAATTTCTATTACTCTCTTCGTAGGTCTATTTTGACATATGTTCCGGATCTATCATGCTCTCCTTTACCATGCCTAGTCCCAAAATAGTTCAACATATGTGGAACTTTGTATTTTGTATGCAATGAACACAACCATTGAAATATGTGTGCATTTTTTAACTGAACAACACATCCATTAGACCAAATCCAGTGTCGATCCATCTGTATGTTCCTGCCCTTCAAGTGATCATAGAACATGATGAATCAATGAAGTACATAGTGGAATTCATGGCACCTATCATCAATTATGTAGAAGTGATCTTCCTTCAGAATTTCTTTTTACTCTTCACTGCTATTTGGGCCATGCCTATATGTGATATGCACCATCAAGAAAACCTGCTCAGAGTGATAACACTGACTTTGAACCTCATTTTGAGGGTGAAAAGTGTAGTTCTTAGCAAAATAAAGAACTGAAAGTATAGTACCACGGGGAAATGTATCTCTGCATATTCTAAACTTCTCATCCCACAATCATGCCAAGTGGACATGTTGAACATATTGATGTGTCTTTTCAATAAATTCCTTGACGAAGTCACTAACTTGTACCTGGTGACACAAAATGATCTCAATATCAGTTTTTTTCCTAAGTAAGGAATGAAATGTAACTATTCAAACATAAATTTATAGATAAATGCATACCTGAGATGTCACCAATTTTAATTTTTTTCTTTCTTTCCCTAGGACTATTTCATAGTTGATATATTTGGAACTTTTCATGTCTGTAACCATATTCCAAAATTCACTGTCTCCACTTTCGTGCATACATTGGCTCAATAATGCCATTCCGCCATAGTTGGAGCAAGTTCCATCCAAACAAGATTTTGCATAGTATGTTTTCCCCTCAGGCCTATTGCACATGATGATATGAATGAATTATCTTGATGAAGTCAGTGGTATTGTCAAGGAGCAATCCTACACATGGTTAGTATGCAACACACAACAAATGTACAAAAAAATTTCATAGTAATATTCATATTCTACATGGTATCTAGGAAAACGAGTTTTACAAATAGTATTTATTCTAACACACTAGGGCTTACATTTCTCAAAATATCTTTTCCCCAAATTCAATTGACTATGTCCATTCTTTCTTGTATATTTCTATCTTTGTTATATCAAAAAGATGCTTAATATGTGGTTCACGATCCTTTGAACCCCTTCTCAGTTTTAGTACATCCTTCCGGTTTGAAGAAGGCCTTGTGTGATCATACCAAAAACTCTGCAGTAGTCCCTTTACTACATAAACTAGCTTCATGTCATGACGTGGCAACTGTCTAATAAAGGCCCAAAAATCTATCTGATCGGTTGTGTCAAGTTTTTCCATTATAATCGAATACATATGGAGGGTTTTTACATTCAAATTAACTAGTTTGGATGTAGGATTGAGAAAAATAAGGACACCGGTGTTCTTATTTACAATTGCTTGTCACAACACACGATGAGCCGTATTTTGGTCCTTTGAACGTGTGTTCTTACCAATTTTACCAAAGGAATCTACTAAGATTTTAAATATATGACAACTTGGTCTAGAATTATTTAGCATCTTTATCCCTAATGTTTTCCTAACAATATTCATGCCCCTATATTTTAACAATGATAGAAATAATCTACATTTATCTCAATCACATATAGAAACAAAATATTTATTTAGTATCTATTGAGTTTGATAAGCCATACTACGTTTACATAACGTACCTTCAATGGAGTTGAGGAGTCTTTCATCAACTTGTATATGATTCATAGTTCTTTGACGTGTGCTTTCTAATGCAGGTAAGGGGGTTGGAATTCTATCATCTAGCACATCAAAAATATGCTTTGGTATTTTAGTAGAAGCTTGTTGTCCTTCATTCTCTTCCTGGTAGTTGGATGGTGGAAGTCCAACATTCTCATCGATGTTCCGGATAAAAATTTCTTCTTCAACAGTAGGCACCATGTCCAACGCCTCTTGAACAATAGGCTTCATGTCAAATGCCTCTTCAACAGTAGGATCCATGTCCAATGCCTCTTCATGAGCTTCATGTTGAGATGGTAACTTATCACTTTGACTTGAAGTCGGAATTAAAACATCCCCTAATGAGCACCTACGTTTTGATTCTTGAATATGTCCACGGGGTGCTTGTTCCACAACTATTGTGGAAATTGAAGGTCCCTCTAGTGAATTTTTCCTTTTTTCTTGTGATGGATTAATAAGATGAACCATGGTATCCTCTATAATTGGATTTGGATTAGTTTCCAAATAAATCCTCTCATTCATCATGTCTATTCTTTTCTTTTCTTTATCTTCTTCAATGAATTCTTGAGATCTCTTCTCCCTTGCTGATTTTCTTCTGTTAGTTTTTCATCATATAAGCTAGCATTATGATCTTAGGATATTTTCACTGAGAGAATAACAAGCACAACAATAAAACATAAGCACATCACAATATACAAGAGACACAAAGAGTTTTCCTTGGGGAAACCATAAAGGAGAAAACCCTGCAACTTCCTCAGAGATAGAATCAACACAAAAAGGTCAAACTAGAAAATGGTAAGATGATCTCCCAATAGCAGCAGTCTCTCTCTCTCATACTGAGAGAGATTCTCCTCTCTCACTCATGCGCCCCAATGAGTGAGTGTGTTTTTTGCAAGTGATAAATAGAGAAGATATCACTCTCTATTTATATTCTTCCATTCACTTGAAGTGCACTCCAACATGTTGGCCTCACTTAACAATTACTTACTAGAGCCAACATCTCTAGGAGTGTCTAATAACCCTAGTGCCCCACAACTTATGGGGACTTTGCCTCCTCTAACCAATAGGAGGGAAACACAGTGGTGGGGACTATTGCCCCGACTTACAATGACTCACCTAGGTTCAAATTCACTAGGATAGTCTAATAACCCAAGGGCCCCACAACTGTGGGGACTTTAACCCTTTAGCAATAGGAGGGTTACCCACAATGACTTGACATGACTTTCTCATTATAGAAACTTCCCAATTGGAACATTGGGGCATGAAATGACTCAAATACATCCCAGAATAAACATCAAGTTACAATAGATAAGAAATACAAGTGAATACATTCTAAAGTTACAATTACATCAACACTCCCTCTTAACTAGGAAGGTATTCTCTCAACACAATTTATTAGCACAAGTCTTCTTCTTTGTATCATCTGAATCATTGTTAACTTCTTGTCATCTTCATCTTCAAGTCATTTTCATCTTTAGTCATCTTTCATCTAGATCTAGATCATCACTTGATCTGGATCATCGTCACTAGATCATACTCGATCTGGAACATCATCACTAGATCACACTCGATCTGGAACATCGTCATTGGATCATACTCGATCTGGAACATCGTCACTAGATCATACTCAATCTAGAACATCATCACTAGATCATACTTGATCTAGAACATCATTGGATCTGGATCATCACTCGATCTAGATCATCATCACTGGATCTAGATCATCTCTCGATCTGGATCATCATCACTAGACTGGATCTGGATCATCACTACTAGATCTGGATCATCACTCGATCTGGATCTCTCAGAGTCATCGTAACTGGATCTAGATCATAGCTCGATCTAGATCTCATCTAGTCATCATCATGTGTGTACTATCTCGTCATAAGAATTTCTACAGAGCCAGCCTTCTTTCATGCTGGTTGTAGGCCTAACCATCAGGTAGGTCTTTGCCCAGCACTTACATGTGACCTACTCGTCAGAAAGGCATGCCAAGCACTTACATCTAACCTACTCATCAGAAAGGTATGCCCAGCACTCACATCTGATCATGTAGTAAACTATAATCACATCAGAAAGGCCTTGCACTCACATCTGTCATGGAAGGAACTGAATCCTCTCACCATGATAGAATGGCCTACCCTAACATCTGACATGGAAGGAACTGAATCCTCTCACCATGAAAGAATGGCATGCACTTACATCGGCCATGGAAGGAAATTAATCCTCTCACCATGAGGAAATGGCCTACACTTACATCGACCATGGAAGGAACTTAATCCTCTCAGCATGATGGAATGACTTGCACTCACATCTAACTTGTACAGAACCAAATCCTCCACCCTTGTCAAAAAGGCCCCCAATCCTAGACTGAGCTACCTGGTAACTGACCACGTGCCTCCACTCTCCTAGAGAGTGGTAGTTTCCCTTACATATGTCCTACTCGACAGAATGGCCAACACTCACATCTAACATGGGAGGAACCTAATCCTTTAACCATGACAGAATGGTTCAGCCCTTACATCTAACCTACTCATCGTAATGGCTCTCTCAGTACTGGACTGAGTGTTCTTGGTAATTGACCAGGTACCTCCATTCCTAGAATGGAAATCAACACTCATATCTGACATGGAAGGAACCAAATCCTCTCTCCATGATAGAATGGTTCAGCCCTTACATCTGACCTGCCCTTTAGAATGGCTTTTGATCTTAGCACTCATATCTAACATGGAAGGAAATGGATCCTCTCACCATGAAAAAATGGCTCAGCCCTTACATTTGGCCTGCTCGTCAAAATGGCTTTGGGACTCATCACATTCCCTTGGAGGAAACCTCAATCTAGAGAACACCAAGCTTCTCCCTGAATTACTCAAACTTCACTCTAACCAATGGCTTCATCAATACATCAGCTATCTGTTCCTCTGTCGCAACATACTGGAGCTTCACTACTCCTCTCTGCACCATATCCTTGATATAGTGATACTTGATCTCCATGTGCTTTGACTTGTCATGGAACACTGGATTCTCTGACAACTTCACGCAACTCTGGTTGTCACAATGTATATAAGTAGCATCCATCTGGAGATCAAATAAATCAGACAGTAGCTTCCTCAGCCATACTGCCTCACAACTAGCTGAAAAAGCCACGACATACTCTGCTTTAGCTATACTCAGTGCCACACAGGATTACTTCCTGCTAAACCAAGAGATCACACTTGATCCCATAATGAAGCAACACCCTAAATTGCTCTTCCTATCGATGGAATTGCCTGCCCAATCTGAATCAACATAACCCTCCAGGTTAATATTTTGATTCGGATCATACTTGAGCCCATAATCAATTGTACCCCTCAAGTACCTTAGAATATGCTTTGCAGCAATCAAGTGAACATTTATCGGATCTATCAAGAATTGGCTCAAGGTGTTCACAGCAAATAAAATGTCTAGTCTCATGTTCGTCATGTACATCAATGACCCAATCATCTGACGATACATCATAGCATTAACCATCTCTGATGAAGCATCACTCAATAGATTCATGTTCGATGCCATAGGTGTGGTCATGTAGTCCATGATACTGAACCTCTTCAAGATCTCTACTACATACTTCCCTTGTCCAAGGAAGATTCCATCTGCACTCTACCACACCTCCATACCTAGAACAATAGTGCATCGACACATAACAGGAGTATCACTGGTCTTCCACCTTCAACCTTGAAGCAAATGTTGGAATCCTCTTTACTTTGAGTAAAGCCTAGAGTCATCAGTAATCTATCCATCCTATCATACCATGTCAAACCTTTAGCTCTTCTGCAGTCACTCCCTCTGAAGTGGAGCATCATACTCCCTCTATCTTCTATGCACTGAAACATTCTGTACTAGAGTGACAAGTAGCTTCCTATGCTACTAATATTCTATGTGACCATCTAGTGTATAGAATTCCATCCTCAACCTTATAGCAAAGGTTAAGATCTTCATCAAGCTCATCATGTATGTGTTTCAACTCTTACTAGCTACAAATGTCTCTTCGTAGTCTATGCCTTCTTTTTGTGATAAGCCTCATGCTACGAATCTTGCTTTGTATCCCATGATGTTTCCATCTACTGCATGATGGAACTATGAACTTCTCTTCAAGTCTTGATACTACATCCTAGACATCATTCTTCTTGAAGTGGTCTTCCCTTTCTTCTTAGTGGCTAGAAGGTACTGCATCAATGATGTCACTGCACTCATCATATTATTCTTTGTCCTTGAACTTTCGTCACTTGTTCTTCGGAACAAGTCTCCATTCTTCTTTCTTGTAGGTGATTATGTATGCGATCTTTCCTACAAGTCAAATGCAGTTGTATGGTTAGAAACATTTCATAAGGAATATTTATACTAGAAATTTCTTATACATAAATATATGATCATGCAACTACTTTAGCCAATACAACATTCATCCATATCTCACGAAACTTTTCTAGATGCCTTTCATCTCTACCAGGACAACATTGAGATTGTGCACTAATCCAATATGTCAGCAAAGAGGTTTCATTCTAGATAAGTAGCAATGGAGAATTTGTATAGCACCATGAGATACTTACCCATCACATACATATTAGTAGTATTCTGTCATTAATGCAAACATTCTATCATGCATAATACAATAACTAAATATAAACAAATGCATAACAAAACAATGAAATGAGAATTGAATAATTATCTTTATTTGTTTTGTGGGTAGAATCCTTCTTGAGCCTTCAGCTTCATCATCTTCTTCATTCATGACAACATCGTTTCTTATCCAAATGCTAAGGAGGATAAGAGGTGCTTCAAGAGTTGATTTCTTCATATTCCTCATTGCTTGAGGGATCTTCTTTGGATGATGAGAGATCTTGATCTTCAATTGCTCCCATCTTCTCTTCTCTTCTTATGATTCAAGCTTCTTCTTCTTCTTAGAGTCTACTGAAATTAATCACTTCCTTCTGGCACACATTCCTCACATGAATGAATCCCATGATCCCGGGAGGCCATTCAAGGTGGCCATCACCACTTCTACATTCTTCACTTCTTCTTTTACTGCTTCAAGTTGTTCTTTGATTTGAGAGACCCTTGTGACTGCATGGTCTCTGCATTCTAGATCTTCGCATTCTTCAATTGGTTTCTTAAGGTCATATTCTGATTTTTGTTCTTTCCTTCAAATATCTTGGTCAAGGAATTAAACATCTTTGGTTTCTTTAAGGAAGACACTTGTAGTACAAGTTGATTCGTGACTGAATCAGCAATGATCTTCTGGGCCTTGACCAAGTTCTTCTTGTGAAAATCTTCTAGCTTCATCTCCCTCTGGAACTGGAACCTCTCTTCTCATGTAGGTGTCCCATTCATTTTCTTCAGAGAGATAAAATACTTCTATGCTTGGAAGTTTTCAACTTTATCAAGCTTATCATCAAGATGATGTGATAGATCACTTTGAAATGAGAACCTCAAATGAAAATAGCAAAGGATTAGATCTTACCGATTTGAGGTGTCCGTCTTGGTTCTGGAGCTGGCTAATCTAGGGTTTGTCACAGAAACCCTAATTTTCAAAAACTTGGAATATTTCAAATATTATTGCATAGACAGATAGATCTCTTCATATGGAGCTATCCAAAGTACTCCTTTTCTGAAAACAGTGGAGGGAAAGCTCCTAAAACAAGAAGCCCTAATTTTCCAATTTCTTCTGCAGAAATTCCTGTTACTGTTTCTGTGATATCTCTGAAATTACTGCACCTATACATCTAAAATTTTGTACTGAGGTAACCTAAAATGTCCCTGATCCAACACCATAGTTTCCATCAGAATTGGTTTCACAAATTGGTATTTATGATTCTTTTCCCAAGGTGACCTTTTACAGGACTGTTTAGAACAGTGAAGTTGTATGGAATTCTACGTGTCACTGGTTCATCCTCTGAGTCTAATATTCCGATAACCAAATTTAATATCTGTGGAATTTCTGAAACATCTTCAGGAATTCCATTTGGACCTCTATATCCCAATATATTGCAATTCTCCCCAAGTGTCCTGTTTAGGGATGAATTCTGAAAGAGGCTGGAACCCTATCTTGGAAGGATCATATCTCCTATAATAGATCGAATATGAGGCTGATTTTTGGATAAAGTATTCATCAGGATTATTTATACGGCCCCTACTATTTTTAGCTCCTTATCCATCGCCAATATTAGGATATAGCGAATGTACCAAAACTTAGCAGTTTTAGTATTTAGGGTTTGACTTTACCAGAGTTTCACCCAACCAAATTTCTTGATCTGGGTCTCTAAACTTTGGTTTTGATGAGGAGCACAATCCTATGCTAGGCTCACTCAAAAATTCATCTTCTGTAGAAAGCTCTAATTTCTGCATCGAAAATTGAAAATGCTCATAATCAAATTCCGCTTCAACAAAAAAGATGCGCCTTTCAATGGAGAGTCAGCCTAGCATAATTTTGCTGATGGATTGTGGAGAGAGACCCAAAAAGTAAGAAACCCTAGATTTTGTAGCTACATAATGTATTCTTCTCAGGTTAGCTTTGATTCCATGTTAGTTTTTCATCGTATAAGCTAACATTATGATCTTAGGATCTTTTAACTGAGAGAATAACAAGCACAACAATAAAACATAAGCACATCACAAGAGACAAGAGACACAAAGAGTTTTCCTCAGGGAAACCATAAAGGAGAAAACCCCACAAATTCCTCAGAGATAGAATCAACACAAAAAGGTAAAACCAGAAAACAATAAGATGATCTCCCGATAGCAGCAGTCTCTCTCTCTCATACTGAGAGAGCTTCTCCTCTCTCACTCATGCGCCCCAATGAGTGAGTGTGTTTGTTACAATTGATAAATAGATAAGATCTCACTCTCTATTTATATTCTTCTATTTAGTTGAAGTGCACTCCAACATGTTGGCCTCACTTAACAATTACTTACTAGAGCCGACATCTCTAGGAGTGTCTAATAACCCTAGTGCCCCACCACTTGTGGGGACTTTGCCTCCTCTGACCAATAGGAGGGAAAAAAAATGGTGGGGACTATTTCCCTGACTTACAATGACTCACCTAGGGTTGAATTCACTAGGATAGTCTAGTAATTCAAGGGCCCCACAACTGTGGGGACTTTAACCCTTTACCAATAGGAGGGTTACCCACAATGACTTGACATGACTTTCTCATTATAGAAACTTCCCGATTGGAACATCGGGGCATGACATGACTCAAATACATCCCAGAATAAACATCGTGTTACAATAGATAATAAATACAAGTGAATACATTCTGAAGTTACAATTACATCAAAATCTTCCTTGGTTACGTACATTCCCCATCACCACAATGATCAATTCAATATAGTTTGTTTTCTCTGCTCCTCAATTACAGGCTTCAAACCTTTAGTGCTTTAGAACAATAGATCCTTCAAGGTTCTTTAATATTCCTTCTCAATTGTTCATATTTCCCATCAAAACAATGATTAATGAGAAAATTTACCTTTCATTCTCTTGAATAATAAGCAAATGAAAGATAAATCATAAATTATTCCCGAAGATGATTCTCTTGTACAATTGTGTATATCCACCATCACCATGAAATGGTATTGAAGCTTGATATCTTATCTTGTGTGATCCTCAATCATGAAATATTTCCTCAATGATGCACCTACATAACAAAAAGAATGATGGAGAATGTGTATTGTGAATATTTCCAAAGGCAGCTCGTGGCCTTTTGAAAAAAAACGTACAAAAATCGGTTTTTGGTAAAGATAGAGTAAAGTTGTTGTTGAATAAAGATAGTCCACTATTTATACAGTCCTAAAACATGCACACGTTATATAAATTAAAAACGTGTATGCAATATGTTAAAGTAAAACACACATGCGATATTGTTAAGCACAATAAATAGGTTAGGTGCGCGGCTAAGACAGCAAATAAAATCTTAGGAAAACAAATGTTTTCTATGGTTAGATACAAAGAAAATGTTTTTAGTGTTCCCTTATTTTCATGCATATAAATGTTTCTTTCTATACCCCCAATAATCCCTAGATACCCCCTATCTCTTTCTAAATATACCTCCCTCATTCTCTCTACATATCTCCCTATATGTTTCTTTCTCTCCCTTACTCCATCCATGTCCATACCAACCCACTCTCCACCTTCTCTTTATCTTCGCTATTATCCCTCCCTATAGAACTCTCTCCCTTCTTCTCCCTTAGTCACTAACCCTATGTGCCTTTATCCCTCCCCTCTGCCCTCTCTCTCTTACCTTGTATCCCTCCTTCCCAATATCTCCCCTCCATCCCTCCCTCTCTCACTGTCTCTCCCTTTCTCAGCGTGGTATCTCTCTCTCATTACTCCTATAGTTGATGATGTCGTTGTCAGTAGAATACCCTTCTCATTAAGGGGGAGTGTTGAAATATTGTAAATTGAAAGAATATTCTAAATGTATTATATTGATATACCCGAAGGGAGATATCTTATTCCTCTTTCATGATATTACTATTGTATTTGGTCATCATAGAGTCATGATCTGTAACCTCCATTGTAAGTCGGGTCAATAGTACCCACACACATGATATCTTAAGGGTATCCTCAACCTTTAAGTTGGGATATGGCCATGATTAGGATATTTTTAGCATTATATATGGAGGATAAGGTCTTAAGCATGGTTGGTACATAAAGCTTTAAGTTTAGGTTTTAAACTAGCTTTTAGGGCTCAAGGTCCATGAACGAAACCTTGAATCACCATAGATGAATTCTCATGTTGATATTTTTTTTTTGGATGGGGATATGGGAACCAGTAGGGGTTTCTAAATAATATGTATTGTATTGGGACCTTAGACATAACATGGGAGGAAACCTAGGCCTTAGCCCCTAGAAGATGATTCTATCCATAAAGATCCAAGAATGATGTGTTGAACAAACTCAATAGATCCTTCCATGGTTTCATTTACCTTCAAATGAGGATACTAGTTCCATTATAACAATTTTAGCACTAAGTACAGATATTAAGCCCCTTCACATGGGTAGGGTGAAACACTTGGTCCTTTGGCCTCAAAGGAAGTTGTTAACCATTTAGGGCCAAAATTGATGCCCCCAACCACCACACATGACATTGAAAGTGAATCATTTGAATCTTAATTTGGATATGCATGCCATCATAATTTTTTGAGCACTAGGTATGCATCTCAATGCCATAGACATGGTCAAGGGAGGAAACTATGGCCTTTGGCCCTAAATAAAGCTTCTAGGAATATAGCGATAGTAAGGATGCCTTAAAAAATCACACATGGCATCTCATAGATATATTTGGACTGTGAATATGGATGTCAGTAGAATTAGGTGGTTTTGAGCAGTAGGTATGGGACCTCTAAAACATGATTGAGGGAATATGACTTGAAACACCATAGATGACCTAATCAAGGTATTCTTGGTCTTCGAGAAAATATGAACATGCCTTTAAGAGGTTTTGAGCATTAGATATGGGTATTAAGGCCTCAACATGGTCAAGGGAGGAAATCCAAGACTCAATCCCTAAATGTTATATTTGACATGTATGGATACACATGTTCCTTACTCACTATCCCTCTATGCCTTACTCACTGGACCTCCTTGTCTTTGTATTTTGATCTCTCACTATCTCTATGTGTATGTGTGTGTGTGTCTTTTCCCCTTCTCTCTCTCACAACCTCCCTCACACTCTCTCTATCTATATGTGTGTGTGTGTCCCTCCCTCACTCCTCATCTATCAAAACCTCTCTCCACTTTATTTATATCTCCCATGCTATCCCTCCCTACATCACTCTCTCTCTATTTCTCCTTCCACCCCCCTCTTTCGTTGTTTCTCACACCTCCCCTCCTCTATCTCCCACACAATCTCTCTCTCTCTCTCTCTCT
>LPNX010266920.1:134188-158642 GCA_001517045.1 Pseudotsuga menziesii
GTTAATTAAAACATAACATGCAGAAGGATCAATATAAATTGTCAACCTAGGGAAGTCTTCTATTTCATAGATAATTTGCACTATATATGCTTAAACACTAAGTAGCTGATACTCGGAATAAATTTCCCTACTTATCTATTCAGTTAAACTCTTCCCATCATTAATCTATTTGAAATCATCTACGTAAGAATTCAGAATTATAATGACCTTCCTACAACTCTAATCCAGGAATGGACAGAACAAGAAATAACCTTCTAGAATTACTTTTGTAGAAAGTTAAATCCTAATTTACCAGACTACATAAAGATCCATCAAAACTAGTTACTTCAATGTTTAATTTAAGAATTGAGAATATAGAAATTGAACCAACAAGTATGACTACAATCTGACTACATTAAAACAATCCAAGGAAGGCAAGTAAATGGAAATAAACTGGGGATGAGCCTGACTATTATAGCTACCACACAATTGCATAAATGGAAATTAACCTACACAGTCGACTGTCATACCACACTGCTGCAGCTTATAGGAAATGTAAATATAGATCATTCAAGGAAGCACACAATAAGTTCATTACTGTTGTAGCTACTGTAAAAGAATGTAATTACCAAAAAATTCACACCACGGAACAAAATAACTTAAATTCCCATTTAACTCGACAATTTCTGCAGGAAGGCGGGCCGAGCCTTCGAATAGAGATGTCGTAAACTAACACAAGTTAAACATCGAGATCTAAAGAATCACGCTCGTATTAGATGGTAGGATGGAACAGTTGTTGTCACATCTTATACAATAAAATTAATAATTTTCCAACACTTGGATCGAAATAGTTTCGAATATTTATACATTCACAATCGCAACTTCTACCCACTGTTATAGTTGTGGGAAAGACAGAAGCAGAAAATATAGGAAGATTGTTACTCAAGCCAGGAATGAGATAACAGGATCAATCTAGAAGATGCTCTGTCGATTGCAGCTACTATCGAGCAGTGATGCATTGTTGCATCCGATTTTGTTGTGGCCAAGTCTATTGTAACCACCCTTATACAACTTGTGTGGAATAGTAACCTTTGACTGCGTCCCTTGTACAAAGATGGAATCGGTGGTGATCAACTTAATAATGAATGTCCATCTCTCTCTTGACTCGTTCAGCTTGCTACACCTATATTCTTTACATCTTGAACTATATTTATAAAATCACCATATGTTAGCATAATCCAAGATATAGAGTCCCGATTACAACAATCATAAGTATTAATAAGATAAAACAATAATTAACTATACATGTATGGATTGAGGGATCAAGTGAAGGAAAACATCTGTTTGGTGCATATAATGGATTACGATAAGGTAAAAAGGGGTAGGTAAATGTGGTAAAAAAATGGGTCATTTATGGGCCCAACATCTCCCCCCAACTGTCCTGTTGCATGTCCCTATGCAACAACCTCCATTAGTCTGAATCTAAATCTAGCATTGTGCTTCATTCATGGAGAGAGGAAAAGTTATAAGGGAGTTGAGGTGATCCCCGTTCTTCCAAAAATCCATTATAGACAACCTAATATCTCCAACACCTCTTCTCTGCTACCTTTGTCAATGAAAAATATTCCCTGTATGGTTTTGTTGGCAACCAGATGAGAGGGAATATGGATTTGAGTTCCAACCAATTAACTCCACGATCCTTTATACAACCCACATATCCCTCAACCCTGAAAGGTGCATGTTTAAAATTCCTGTAATAGTAGGGGTCTGTATCCTTCAAGGTTGAAGAGGCATCCTACCATCTATGTTGGCTACCTTCCAAAGCCAATTGCTGATGCTTGGAAATCTAGCTAACATAGGTAGAGATAACCTTTTCCTGAAGTTCCACCATCTTCTGAGTTTTGATGGGATATGTGAGCCTACGCTACTGCTGAGTAAGGAGAAGATGAGGGGATTGAGGTTCACTTCGAACCCAAAGGTTAGAGTGGGACTCATTATGAGAAAAAATTTGGAAGGATCTTTTCCATTGAACATGATTGCTAACAAAGGAGGAAAAATCCCTCAGCTGAACATCACCTAAGAAAGGGGCAGGATTCGAATGGCGGTCCAAGGGACAAGCCAACTCATGTAAATAAGTCTCACAAAGCAATTTCTGCTCAACAAAATCACTTTCTAGAAATGTTTCCAGAAATTTAGCCAAGGTTTCTATTTCATAAGGGCTCCTTTCCTTTATAGCCTTCAGTTTAAACCGAATGATCTATTCAAATAAGAACACAGGGTAAGAGGAGGATGGTGCTCTGGTACTTAAGAGTTCCTAGGAGAGAGTGTACAGTTGGTCTTTCTCCACCTACATGGATTTGAACTTTTTCCTCTCCTTCAGTTCTTTTTGTATCTCTTCCTAACAAAATTTTTGGTACATTAGTTCTTATTCCCATCTTTCCCTCAATTCCCTGATGGTATTCCTATGTTCAACAAGGGGAAACATTCCTTCTTGATACCTCTCCACATGACTCTTTTGCTTCCTCACTTCTATGATTAGGAGTGAAAGATATTTGGTGATCCCTTCATATTCAGCATGCTCTTCATTATTAGAATCCAGATTGACAAAATGCTATGAAAGTTGAGTCCATACCTTGCCACCTGATGATTCATCTTGAGCATTCTGCACTACCTGTATGGGTACTCTTGCAATAACTTATGGGGATGTTGGTTCTTTTGAAATAACATCCTCTCATTGAAATTATCCTACAGCAACCTCAATATCCAATTGTGAATGTGTTGGTTCTTGTGTAACAACCTATTCCTGAATTTCAATCTCCACATCTGCCTGATTTTCAGCTGCAGCTTTGACAGGGAGATGCAAGGCCACAGGTTCTTATGTATTAGAGACCTACCCTTCTATTTCTTCATGCTGCTAGGGTTTTTCTTGAGTTAATTCCATGTCCTCTATAATATGAAGTTGTTCTTTGATAATTTCAGTATCCCCCGAGGACTTTGATTGCATTTCTTCATCCTCTCCTAGATCCAGATCAAGAATTATGTCCACCTCGGGATTGATTTCTTCTTGTTGCATGAGAGTCTAACCAGAAATTTTTTAAGATGTTGGTTCTTTTGTGACAACATCTTGGTTAAATTCATCATTATCCTACTGCTGAGGTTCTATCTCTATTAATTCTGTGCCCCGAGATGGTTCAGGATTCACATCATAGGCTTCTTCGTTAATATCATGAATATTTTCAGTCTTTGGTTCATCTTCCCTAATTTGGGAGACAACTTCAACAAGAATGTTCAAGGATGTTGGTTCTTGTGTATCAGCACCTTGTCTATCTACTACTTCCATTTGTTGAGGTTTCTCTTGGGGAGCTTCACTATCCTTCCCATCAGATTGTCTCAGGAGCACTTTTGTTTCTTCTGCTAGTTGTGACTGTAATTGTTCATTTTCCCCCTTTTCTGTACCAGGGATCATTTCTATTTCCATTTCTTCTACATCCCTCACTTCCACCTTAGGTGCTTCTTGTCCTTGTTCTTCCACAGCTGCTGGTATGGGTTGTTGTGTGACAAAGGCACAACCTATGACTTTGTATCCTAACTGGTTAAAGATCTCCCAACACATAGGGTAGACCACTCTCTCTACATCTTCACCATCCTCAGCATGAGGTGATTATTCTAATTGGTCTACGGCTTCAACCAATGTGTGCAACTTCCTTTCTACCTGCATCATGCATGCCTCCTTCTAGTTTTCTAGCTCTCTTCAAAGTGTCTATACTTCTTCCTTCAGTAGAAAATTTTCATGCAAAAGTCCCTCGATTTGAGGTTCCTCTACAATCGATTCCTGTGGGGCATCATTTGCTTTGGGTCTCAAAATGGGGAATTCAATCTATGCTTCTAGGTTTTCCCATATTGACCATGCTATTTTAGCTGTTGTAACCGACCTAGTTCTTTCTCTTCTTATCGATAGTGGTGTTTGCACCTCCTCTTTTGATATTCTTCTTTTCTTTCATGGTGCAGGAATCTCCATATTTGCAGTTGATGTAGAAGGGATGTATCCTATTTCAGCATCCTCCTTTTCTTCTTCAATTAGAGTTCCCCCCCATTCAATGGAAGATTCAATGGTTGATACCTATGCATTTTCTTCTGTTATCATGGATTTAACAACCTTAGCTTAATATTTCATAGAATATAATGTTGCTCCAGCTTCAACCTCTGCTGCCACAACTCCCACATTATTTAATCTTTCCACATGGTTTTCTCTTACATTTTCCTCCAATTCCTCTGCTTCGTCATCTGACTGGTCATCTGATCCAGTCTCATCTCTCCCCCAACTAAATTGGAGGGACTCTGGTTCTCCTTTTGTTTTTCATCTCCCCCCAACTATACATTTGCATTCTCCTCTTGGATTTGAACATCCCCCAAGAGTACAGGTAATTCCACTTCTTCTTCTATTAGAACACTAACCAAAAGGATGCGTTCCTGGTTTATTTGAGTTTGACCTATGAATTGTTCCCAGGTTTGGTTCCTCTCAGCTAAGGCCCTTAAGATTATTAATTTTATTAGGCCATGATGGGTAAAGGAGGAGTTTGGATGCTTGGTTGTTCGTAAAAACCCCGCCACATGGTGTATATCTTTAAATAGATAAAATGGAATATTAAGTAAGGCCCTATGGCATAAATGAGATAGTAGAGGAAGTTCAAAATAATAGATAGTCTGATACCTACCTTAGCAGGTAATATACTTTTTGAGGAATACTACTACTTGATCCCTTGGCTGAGGAAGTGATTGTAATGCTATCCCTCGCCTTGACGGACGAATTTGTTCCCCCTCTATCAGAAAATCTTGTACTGTAGTAGCATTTGGAGTTCTTCGACCAAACTAGGATATTCCTATTTGAGGAAGGGTGGTGACTTCAGCCACTATCACTTAAGAGAATTCTATATGTAACCCCCTAACCTTTGAGTGGATTTCTGTAAGTTTTAAAGCGAATTGTAGAGCTGTCTCTCGATGGAACTCATCCAGGCACTAGAAAAATCCAGTCCATCCCACAGCTTCAAAAATAGTGAAAAATTCAGCATTTCTTCTCAATTCTCGTGTATTTGGAGGTTTGTGTCAAGCTAGGATACCCATGTTTGCTTTCCTTCTGAATTCTTTATTAGCCCAACAAATTGCAGGTCCCGACAATGGAGGTTAAAATACAAAGTATGCGTGAACAACTGAGATTGTAGCTGGGTAAATTTGAAAAGTTAAGATAGTAGTGAGCATGGAATTCTTGGTAAATTTTTTTCCCAAATTAGGAAAGGGTGGCGGTTATAGGATAACCTTGAATAGCCATTAATTTGTGTGAGTTGACAGTTAACGGTATGCGGGTGTAATGGTGGGCATAAAAAGGTATCCATGATTAATTTTGAAAAATCTTGTTAACACTTAATCAAGTAGATAATTAGAATAATAAAGTGGATATGGTAGATAATCCGATGATGGATATGGTACTTCTATAGCAAATCTTCAAATTTATGTGACACAAACTGAGGTCCTCCATCTATAATCACTTCCTTGGGTACTCCAAAATGAATAAATATTTCTCCATACAGGAAATTGATTATAGCCTGGTCATTGGCTTTCACCAAAGCCACAGCTTCTACCCATTTTGTCATATAGTTAGTACAAAATAAGATGTAGGCTTTCTACATGGAATGATGATTGATAGGGCCAACAAAATCTAAGGCCCATCTGTCAAAATGTTCAACCACCAGCTGTGGTTGAAAAGGCATTTGATCCAATCTGTTAGGTTGGCCCATCCTCTGGAAGCTATCACAAGAATGGGCATACCTTTTTGCATCCCTAAAAAATTTTGGCAGCCCATTCTCTGCACCTTATGACTTGTTCTCCTACATGCAAAATGTCCCCCACATGGCTCATCATGGCAGGCCTTCAGAATATGGAAGATTTCATCTTCTCTTACACATCTTCTGATCTCAAGATTAGGGTCTGTATAGAAGAGATGACCACCTATCCAGCAATACCTGGCACTTTGTTGAATAATTTTCCTCTTCTCTTTTTTTGACAAATGTGCCGAAAGATTCCCTACAGCCAAGTAGTTAGCGACATATGCATACCAATGGGAATGAGCTAAAACTGCAAATAAGTGTTCTTCTAGAAAAGAGTCCTTAATAGGTAGATTATCATCACTATTAGTAAAATGAGATAATAAATCAGCAACATAATTTTCTTTTCTAGGTCTTTCTATAATACTAATATCAAATTGATGTAATAATAACAACCATCTAGTTATCCTAGCATTTGTAATAGGTTTATTCATTAGATACTTGATGGTTGAGTGGTCAGTGTGTACAAAGGTGGGATATCCAGTGATGTAGTGTCTAAATTTGTTAATGGAGTAAACAATGGCTAAAAAATCCTTCTCTGTAATATTATAATTAAGTTCAGCAGGGGCCAATTTTTTGCTAATGTAATAGACTGTATAAGGTGCTTGACCATCTTGTTGTCCTAATACTTCTCCAATGGCAGTGTCAGAGACATATGAATAAATTTGAAAAGGCAGGGCCTAATTGGCCCCCCTTAAGATGGGATTTGTATATAGCTTCTCCTTAAGTTTAATAAATGTTGTCTGGCCTGCATCATTCCAAATAAATTGCACATCCTTCATTAAAAAAGAAACCAAAGGAGATGCAAGTTTGGAAAAGTTTTCTATAAATATTCTATAATAACCAGCATGCCCTAAGAAGCTACGTACCTCTTTGTGTGTTCCAAGAGTGGGTATATTTTCAATTACCCTAATTTTGGAGGGATCTACCTGGATGCCATTAGTAGAGATAAATTTCCCCAGAACTACAACCTCACTCATCATCATGTGGCACTTTTCATTCCTCAAGGATAGCTGGGTTTCCTCACAACGTGTTAATACCTTTTCTATATTTTTTAGTGCCTCTTCAAAGTCACTGCCATAAAGAGTAAAATCATCCATGAAAATATCCATACTCTCATTAACCATCTCTGAAAATATGCCAATCACAGCTCTCTGAAAAGTTGCAGGTGCATTACACAAACCGAAGGGGAGTACTTTGTATGCAAAAGTACCCCAGGGACAGGGGAAAGTGGTTTTGTATTGGTCTTATGGAAAAATCTGAATTTGATTGTACCCACTAAACCCATCCAAAAAGGAGAATAATTTCTTCCCAGATAGGGTGTCCAGTACCTAATCAATGAAAGGCAAGGGGAAGTGGCTGTTCTGAGTTACCTTGTTTAATTCTCTATAATCTATGCAAACTCTCCACTTCTTGTTCTTCTTGAGTACTATAATGAATGGAGAAACCCACTCGCTGTTTGAGATCAGGTATATAAATCCTACTTCTAAGAGTTTCTGAATTTCCTCTTTCACTATGTCCCTAAGGTTGGGATTCATTCTTTGTTGTGGCTAGCACATAGGGCGGGAGTCACTTTTGATGTAAATATGGTGAGTACACAGATTATAAGGGATACTCTTCATATTTCTATACTCCTAGGTGAATGCCCCCTTATTTTTTTTAAGAGAGTGATTAGACATTCATATTCATTAGGAGAAAGATTGGGATTGATATTCAATGTTTTTCCAAGCTCTATCTCTACTGGAACACTTTTCAAACTTTCCAACACTGGAACTATGTGAGTATCACTGACTAATATCTCCTTTATGAGATTTTCTTGGTCTTCTTCACCTAAAGTACTATTCAGGATCTAATAAATTTGTTTACTGATAAAAGTGGGTTCACTGATGAAATTATTGATGGCATTGTATTTTGTTTCATCTTTGAAACTCAAGGCCTTCCCTATCGTTAACAATGGTTGAATTCCCTCCTCTTCCTCTACCTCCATCCATAATGGAGTTTCAGCTTCTAGAATCGGCCGTGCTGGAGGATACAAGGTGAGGCTTTGTGTTTTGATTCCATCTGAAATGGTCATAGACCTTGACCAACAGCTGATGCAAGCATCTGTTGTGGCTAGCTAGGGTCTTCCTAGGATAAGCAAGTGTCCCCCTAGCTATGACTTAGGCTGTAAAACCAAGAAGTCAACAGGGTATTCCCATGAGTCAACTGAGACTATGAGGTCATCCTAGATTCCCTTGGGTTTGATGGTGGACCTATCAGTGAGTTCTAGAATGGTAGGGGTTGGCCTGAGATTAGTGAGCCCAAGTTTTTGTACAGTTTCTATGGTCATGACATTAATGGCTTCACCTAAATCTACCAGCACATTCGGTATCTGCATGTTCCCAATCTGCATGGTGACAGCAGGTTTCCTAGGATCATCATATTTTTCCATAAGGGTTTTTCCCATTATCAGTTCGGATAGTTTCCCTATGACATGGACAGTCAGAGGATCCTTATATTTTCTAACTGGTTTTCTTACACATAGATCCTAGCCAGTTTTAGTGTATATAGGCACATCATGAAGGGCCTGCAGCAATGGAATTTTGACATAGAGGTTTTTTAACTCTCGTAAGAGGTTAAATTGAGGTTGTCCCACTACTTTCTATAATGTTAGTCTTTCAGGGTATGGAGGTTCTCTAAATGACTATGTAGGCTGTGTCGCAGTTGCTAATTCCTTTTGTGTTTTAGCTGATGTCTCGATAGGAATTTCAAAATCCTCAATAATGGGAATTGTCGCATTGGATGAGTACTACTGATTTATCCTCTCTTCAAACATAGAGGATGCAACATCCTCAATGACTAAAGGTTCTACTACTATCCTTGATCATAGGCTTATATCATTACAAAATATGGGAATAATGGAATAAGCGGGCATGTTGGCAGTCTCAAACTAGTGGCCTACTTTATTGTTTGGGTTGGGGTTAGGTTGAGAAGGTAGCTGAGGATGTATAGGCATGTGATGTGTAGCATTGTTCTGAAGTTGCAGCTACGACTGCTAATAGTGTTGGTATGGATGAGGATACAATTGAGGAGGATATTGTTGATTAGGGAATTGTTGATGTGGAAACTATTGAGGAGGTTGATTATGGGGAAACTGGTTTCCTGGATGGAAGTTCCTCCACCCAAGAGACCAAGAATTTTGTTGGTTTGGTGACTGTGTCGAAGAGTTTTAGGAGTTAAAATTTTGCATCTGAGGTTGAGAACCATACAATTGATGGTTGGAATAAGATGAAGGGAATTGTGTATTCATGTGATGCATATCATTCCAATTATTCATGTTATTTTAAAATGGAAATGAGTCTAGAGTCATACTTTGATTTCAAGGCTACCAAGGATTTTTCTAGGCAATGAAGTAGGCTAGTTCCACACCTGGAGTTGTTGCCTACAGAACTTCCTTCACTTGAGGTAGTGAAGGGAATTCCTTTATATCATGGTTCAGCTAACAAAGCTGACACACTTCTACTTTGTCGAGTGGGCACTCTTTCAGGGGATGTTTCTTCCTACATTTAGCACAGAATACACTGAGTGTTAGATCTTCTACTACTTTTTTTTTCTTTACCCTCAGGACATCTATTTATGAGGAGATGGAGGAGATGGAGCTCATCATTTATGTCTTGAAATTGTTGAGGATGTTTCCTATTTTTTCTTGGGTAGCTCCTCCATTAGATGAATTTTTTGTTCTATCGAAGACATCTCATTCTAGTTTATCCCATTTGCCCTGTTTGTTGTTCCTAGAAGATCATATGGAATACCTCTTACATAATGCAACAATCTTTTCAAAGGATTCCTTTGAGATGTCCCCCTTTCCTAATAGGTTCAACATGTCTAGACAGTCTTCCCTAATTCCATGAAGTAGGATTATCTTGAGCACATCTAACCCCATATTAGTCTGTCCAGCTCTTTGTACATTGTATAGCAGCCTCTCAACATAATCTTCCAATCTTTCTATGTCCCTTTGTACCATCTTGAACAATTCTTCTCTTTTATCCTTGGTATTGTAGTACTCCTGATATTTTTCTAGAAACACCTATTTCATTCGGTCCCAGATGGTGACAGTTCCACCACCCAGGATCATGAACCAATGTAATGCATTATCCTTCAGAGTAGCAGAAAAAAGTTTCAACTTATACTCACTGGAAGTGTAATCATAGCTATGACAGAGGATATCAAATTCAAAAAGAAATTCATCTGGATCCTCTGTGGCTTTTCCATGAAAATGAGGTAAAACTGATGGTGATATATTTTTCATGGGGGCTATTCCCTTTGGCTGTTGAATGGGGAACTGTAGTGTGGAAACAATCCCCTTAGGTAGGGGATCACCCTCATTATGATGATTTTCTCCCATCACCTCTTCACGATCTTTTGGATCGCGTCTGTTATTCATGTCTTCTTCTGCTCTTTCCTCTTTGTGCTTCCATGGATCGTTTAATTATTGATGGAACTATGTCCACTCTTATTTTGTCACTACCTTCCCATTAATGTGATATACCAAGTCTTAGTCAACCGATCCTACAGTACTAACTCTGTCTTCCTCCGAAGGGACACCCGAGGGTGTTGTAGCTTCTCCTATGTTCTCCACTGTGGAAGCTGATGCTTCCACCCTGGGAATAATTGGGATTCTTCTAAAGGAGGACCCCTGATGGTGAGCTCCAGTAGATGAATTGGTTCCAGAAACTAGATCATCAATGAATGTTTTTATTCCCAAGGCTATATTTCATCCACGACCTCGACCACCTACAATTTTAGTATTTTATGGGGTTATGGGGGTTGTAGGAATGTCACGTTGTACCCTTCTCATATTAATGCAACCCAAAACATGCAATCTTAAAAATACTGAAGAAAAATGAATTGATGGAACTACTATGGTGTCTAATAATTATCTTACTTGGAAACGACGCCAAAATGTTGGGACCTCTATATGCTAGTTAATTAAAACGTAACATGCAGAAGGCTCAATATAAATTGTCAACCCAGGGAAGTCTTTTATTTCAAAGATAATTTGCACTATATATTCTTAAACACTAAGTAGCTGATACTCTGAATAATTTTCCCTACTTATCTATTCAGTCAAATTATTCCCATCATTAATCTAATTGAAACCATCTACCTAAGAATTCAGAATTATAATGACCTTCCTACAACTTCAATCCATGAATGGACAGAACTGGAAATAACCATCTATACTTACTTTTGTATAAAGTTAAATCCTAATTTACCAGACTACATAAATATCCATCAAAACTAGTTACTTCAATATTTAATTTAAGAATTAAGAATACAAAAATTGAACCAACAAGTATGAATGCAATCTGACTACATTAACACAATCTAAGGAAGGAAAGTAAATGGAAAGAAATTGGGGATGAGCCTGACTGTTATAGCTACCACACAATTACATAAATGAAAATTAACCTACACAGTCGACTATCACACCACACCACTGTAGCTTATAGGAAATGTAAATACATATCATTCAAGGAAGCACACAATAAGTTCATTACTGTGGAAGCTACTATAAAAGAATGTAATTACCACAACATCCACACCACAAAAAAGAATAACTTAAATGCCTAATTAACTCAGCAATATCTGCAGGAAGGCAGGCCCAACCTTCGAACAAAGACGTCGGAAGCTAACACAAGTTAAACACCCAGATCTGAAGAATCACACTCCTTGTGTTAAATGGTAGGATGGAACAGTTGTTGTCGCAGCTTATACAATAAGATTAATAATTTTCCAACCCTTGGCTTAGAATAGTTTCCAATATTTATACATTCACAATCGTAACTTCTACCCATTGATATCGGGCAGCCATGAAGATCTTTGATCTTCAAGCTGCCACATTTATGATACGTTGTTACAGTTGTGGGAAAGATAGAAGCAGAAAATATAGGAAGTCTATTACTCGATCCAGCAATGAGATAACAGGATCAATCTAGAATATGCTCTGTCGATTGCAACTACCCTCAAGCAGCAGCGCGTTGTTGCATCTGAGTCTATTGCAACCACCCTTGTATAGCTTGCATGGAATAGTAACCTTTGACCGTGTCCCTTGTACAGAGATGGAATCGGTGGTGATCAACTTAACAATGAATGTCCATCTCTCTCTTTACTCGTTCATATTTCTACACCTGTATCCTTTACATCTCAAACTGTCTTTATAAAATCCCCATATGTTACAATAATCCAGGATATAGAGTACTGATTACAATAGTCAGAAGTATTAATAAGATAAAACAATAATTAACCATACCTGTATGGATTGAGGGATCAAGTGAAGGAAAACATCTATTTGGTGCATATAATGGAGTAAGATAAGGCAAAAATGGGTAGGTAAATGTGGTAAAAAAAGGGGCCATTTCTGGGCCCAACAATCACTCCCTAACCCCCTCTCTCTCATACTCTATCTCCACCTCCTATATACCTCCCTCACTATCCCTCCCTCCATATCACTCTCTATATCATTCACCCCCCCTCCCTCTTTTTTGATCAGCCATCCCTCCCTCTCTCGCACACAATCTCTGTCTCTGTCTCTCTCTGTCTCTCCCTCTCTCTCTCTCTCACACACACACATTGTGTGTGTGTCTGTCCCTCCCTCCTTCGCATATCTCATAATCTCTCTCCACCTTCTCTATACCTCCCTCACTATCCTTCCCTCCCTCACTCTCTCTCTATTTCTCACCCCTCCCCTTTCTCTATATTTGGTAATTCTCTGTTAGTCTAGGTTTAAAAAAAATAACATCTATATTCAGTAAATACTAGTGAAAACCCTATAGAAACCTATTACATATGTTATTATAATATATACACCTAATTACAGAGATTTATAAGTAAATATACATACAATTGATAAATCATATTAAGGATAAAACTCTTAGATAGTTTCATAAGCTAATTATATAGTTTCTTTAATTAAAATAAATAGTGCTCATTCTAAAACATATCAAGGGTTTGAATATGTAATAGAGGATATACCGAGTACATACATATATTCTCATGACAAAGTCTTATCAAAATAAAGATAAAAACATCTAACCGAAACCATTAATTTAAAACCATGATGTTTAGGCCCAGATCCTTACACAGTATATTGTATATACGTTTATATATGTTTCTTTTCCAAACTAGGGAAGGGTTATGACCTATTAATTAAAACCCTAGATACAGTAGGATAACAAATACTTCAAATTAAAATAATAACTAAGCTAGGTTATAGATCAATTTCGATTAAGGATTATTTCCATAGAATTACTTTATAAGGGAAATATGGCCCAGTCTTTTAAAAAAAACCATTAATGTTGAATACCAAATTGAGATTATCAATAGGCTGCAGCGCTTGTTACAGGTTGTAAGCCAAATTGGTATTGGCATCTGTAATGTTTTTAACTTATAGAAGAAAGACGCGATAGCCTTAGGGCTTAATCACTTAAAAACAAAATAGTCTCACCTTTTAAAATTTTTAAGATGAATTGATAGTGGCCTCACGGCCTAAACGATTCTCCCAGTATCAAAATAGAGGCCTCATAGCACATATCTATTACAAATTTTATTCATGGCTTATGACCTACTAACTAATACATTAAAGAAAACAACACTTGAAAAAAAAACCAAGATAGTATACAAGATTGAAATAGTAAAGGCCTCATGGGATATTTTCATTTTTTTACAAAACGTTTTCCATAAAATGATAAAAAAACAATATCTTTTGACAGTGGCTTTATGGCCTATCTCAAAATAAATTGCAATAGGATAAAGGCCTCATTGCCACCTTATAGTATTACAAAAACAACGAAATTGTAAGATCAAATTACAAATGATTTTATACATCACAAAATCCCTCACAGGGTCAAATATCTTACAGAGACAGTTGTAGGGTTGTTCTTACAGCTTAAAACAAAATCAATAACCATGCATTTTTAGTTCATCTATACAATCACCTCGAATTCACATTCATAGGGTTTAACATTACAGTTTTTAATTATAAAAACACCTCACGACTACCAAACGCACTGATCATTTTCACCAAAATCCAACACAAAGATGGGAATCCAGGCCATGCCATAAGCATTCAGGTTAAACCACAGAGCTATGGACAACGAGGTACAAGTCTTACCCGGACCACAACATTGTTAGCGCCTGTGGCTAATCAAGTTGTTGCAGAGAACCATTCTAGGATGCCTCATGCACATACGAACTCAGGAGTCAAAACAATGGCTTATAAATCGTTCTTTAAACAAAAGAAAAGCATTATTAAAGCTTCATAGAAATAGTTTACCTTATCTCTGCATTAAGAAACATAACCAAAGCAACACATACATCTACACAATGAGGATATCGAACCTTACCAATGACTGTTCATTCTCGGGTAGGTTTAAAAGGTGTCGAAGGTTGAGAGACTCAGCTCCTCCACCTTTGTTTTTTAATAGAGGAGCTACGAGGTCGAACAAATAGAGACTGGTTGGGTCAAATGGAAAACAATGAACCCCAATTAGAAATTCATCGAAAAGACAAACATAATTAACAAGATGCATTAAACCCCTGGGGTTTTACATGGTGCACGATGGCCTCCAATTAGAGCATTCAAGGCCTCCAAATGGCATGCATATGAATCCATTCAATTCATGTCCTCTACACATCTTTTCAACCTTCATTGTTTTCAATTTTAAGTCAACCATTGTTTCAGTTAAAAAGTCTAGGTACTTTTGCATAGTTTCCTCATGATTGTATATTTGATTCATGACATAACATATAGTATGGGGGGGGGGGTTAAAATAGTATGAAGTTTTATTTAGAACTTAGTTATAAGTCGATTTCAAACCCTTGGTGTCCTGCCTTTTTCTAGGGATGATTGATGCCTTGTAGTTTAGGATTTTTCTTTAAGAAAGAAACTTGAAGCTTGATCTCATTCTCCTGCACAAAGAAAAATGAAGTTCTTGCATCAACCTTGAAAGGCTAAGTAAGACTTGTGGCCTTTTATTTCTTATATCATAGGTAGGACCAAACTGGTAAAACGAAAACATCTTTTACAACTTTGCAACCAACATACAATTAAAAGTAGTTATAGAAACAAGATAGTATCGACTAAAATATATGATGATGTATCGACATATTGTCATAAAAAGAGACATGCTAATGAAACACACTAAACATAGTCATTTGAGTATGGAAGTTTAACTTATTTCATTTTTTTAATTGTAGTCACAACAGAAAAAGCATGAAGTATAAAATATCATGGATTTATCATCCTAGGATATTATAGAGTTACAAATAGTAAATTTTTTTTTTTTTTTGTAATTTAGTGATGTTACAAGTGGTATCAAAGTGATTTTCCAAACACTAGGATTGATTGGATCACTCTCATACAAACAAAAAACAAATATACTGATCATGTTTTTAATTTATTTCTCTACAGAAATATAAAATTTGTTTTGTAGGAAAATGGAAGGTGTTGAAGCATTCGCTGAAAATGAATCTCAGTACAATAATCTAGACAACATTTATGTAGAATTAAATAATCCACCTTCAGAGTTACTACAAATAGTTAAAGACTTGAAGGATGAGCTAGAAACTGTAAAAATAAATAATGAAAAATTATGGAACTGAATAAGATGTTATTAGACAAAATACATAACAGAGAAAAAGATAAAAGAAATGTTTATGAAACTGATTCTAAAATAGTATCCTACAAACATAAGGGAAAGAAAGTAAAGTATTCTGATAGTGAATCTTATTACTAGGTTAATGCAAGGTCACATCGTAGAAGGTATAAATACACAAGTGAAAGTAGTGAAAGCGACCGTAAACATAGATAAAGAAAGTATAAACTTTATGAAGAAATTTCTAGGGAATTAAAAAAAATAAAGCCTCCCATTTTTAACAAAGAAGTAGAAAAAGGTGAATAAGCTGAGGCTTGGTTGTCAGGAATGAAGAAATATTTCTAGATTCATAATTACTCTGATAGATTGAAATCCCATATGGCTATCTGCAACCTAACCAAAAATGCTGACATCTGGTGGCAAGACATAAAAAAAAGTCAAAAACCTTAAGGAGAAGTATCTAACCTGGAGAGCTTTTAAAAAGTATTTTAAAAGAATTTTTTTATCTAAACAGTACTACAAGGAAAGAGCTAAAGAATTTTATGAACTAAAACTGTGTTCAATGTCAATTAAAGAGTTAAGTAGAAATTTTTTAAGTTTGTTAAGATATGTACCATATATAATTGATGAAAATCTTAAACTACAAATATTTTTAGGATGTCTACCTACAAGCTTCAAGGACAGAATTGAGTTTGATAACCTAAAGACCCTTGAAGACGAAATGAGAAGAGCAAATTTTTTTTTAATGAACAGAGTAAAAAGAGAGAAAGCATACCTAACTGGAATAATAAGAGAACAAGTAATTTTGATCAGAAGAGAAAAGTTTTTAAGTCTAATAAAAAATTTGGAAATAATTCTCGGAATGTCTCCAAGAATAATTATCAAGGAGCATATTTTAAAAATAAAACACAGCAAAATACTACAGCACCAAAAGGCAAGGATATGCCTAACAATTTTCTTAAAAATAATTAACATAAGGAACCTGTAAAGTGTTGGGAATGTCAATGACCGCCTTATGCCAAGTATTGTTTGAACAGGAAAGGAAACTTTAGTAACGTGCATACCATTCATGAAGAGGAAACAGTTAGAGATGTAGCAAATGAAATTCCCAGAATAAATGCAGCCTTGGAGAATCAATAGGCTGATCATCAGACTTCCATGGTGAAAGTGCAAGGTATAATACCCATTATGTTTCCATTATGATTCATCTAGGCGCTATTTTAAGTTATGTGTCACCTAGCATAGTGGAAAAATACAATTTATCTTTGAAAAAGTTTGAAAAGCATTGTTTGGTCTAGTTTGCTACAGAAACTAAAAGGAAAGTGGTTAATTATGTCGAAAAATGTGATTTGTTTATGAGTCAGTTCAAAACTCAAATCAAGTTAAATTAGTTACCGTTAGGATCTTATGATTCCCTAATAGGTATGGATTGGCTGGAAAAACATGAAGTAATTTTAAATTGTTTCCAGAAAAAATTTATTTGTTTAAATGATAAAGAAGAAAGGATTATGGTTATAGGAATACCTAGGAAAATTTATGTTAGAAAAATCTCAACCTTACCAATGGAAAAGGATGTAAGAAAAGGATGTAAAGTATTTTTTGTACATATAATAAATAACGAACAAGTTGATAAAGAATATAAGCTAAAATTTGTTGATATTCCAATCTAGTAGGATTTCTTAGATGTTTTCCCAGAAGAAATTCTAGTATTACCTCCAAAGAGAGATCTGGATTTTACGATTGAGTTAGTACCAGGAGTTGTACCTAATTCAAAGGCTCCTTACCAAATGAATATTTTAGAATTGAATGAATTAAAATTACAATTGCAAGAAGTAATATAAAAAATATGTAAGATCACAGTGTATCCCCTTGGGGAGCACCTGTATTATTTGTTAAGAAGAAAGACGGTACATTACGTCTATGTATCAACTACCGTCAACTGAATAAAATGACAATTAAAAATAGGCATCATCTACCCTGCATCAATGATATGTTTGATCAAATAAGAGGAGCAACAATATTTTCAAAAACAGACTTGAGATCTAGATATCATCAAGTTAGAATTAAAGACGAAGATATTTTTAAGACAGCTTTTAGAACTAGATATGGGCACTATGAGTTTGTGGTTATGCCCTTTGGGATAATAAATACTCCAACAACTTTCATGTGATTAATAAATAGTGTCCTAAGCAAATACTTAGATAAATTTGTAGTTGTCTTTATAGATGACATATTAATTTATTCTAAAACCAAAGAAGAACATGGAAAACACTTGCAGATAATACTACAAGTTTTAAGAGAACATAAACTACATGCTAAGTTCAGTAAATGTGAATTTTATAAAGATAAGATACAATATCTAGGGCACGTACTATCTGAAGAAGGGATATTGGTAGACCGAGATAAGATAAAAGAAATGATTGATTGGACTGTTCCCATGGATGTAACTGATGTACGATCATTTATGGGAATAATAGGTTATTATAGGAAATTTATAGAAGGATTTTCAAAAATTGCAAATACTATAACATCATTACAGGAAAAGGGCAAAAGATTTGTTTTGGATTGAAAATATGAAGAAAGTTTTAATAAATTAAAAGAATTATTAACCAATGCAGCCATTTTAAAAATAACAGGTCCAAGCAAATATTTTGTTGTATGCACTGATGCATGCAATGAAACTTTGGGTGGAGTAATGACAGAAGAATGTCATATAATTTCTTATGAATCAACAAAGTTAAAAACACATGACAATAATTATGCAACTTATGACTTAGAGATGGTTGCCATAATCAATGCTTTAAAAATGTGGTGCCATCATCTAATAGGTAAAATATTTTTTATAATGTCTGATAACATAAGCTTGAACTATTTTTTTGGATCAACAAAATATAAACACAAGGCAAGCTAGATGGTTAGCTTTCCTTAGAGAATATGTTTTTGAAATCAAACACATTAAAGGAAAGAAAAATAAAGTGGTTGATGCCTTAAGTAGAAATGCAATAACAAGTTTTATAACTACCATTAGAAGTTATAAAATTGAATTAGATGATAAATTGGAAGAAAGAATAAAAATCGACGAGAATACCAAACTTTAAGAGAAAAAATAACTCAAAATGAATCTAAAGATGTAAAACCATATTACAGTTTAAATGAGAAAGGCTCACTGTTGTATAAAAACACACTTTACGTGCCTAACATACCAAAAATTAAACTACTAATTTTGGATGAAGTACACAAAATTCCTTATTTCAGACATTCGGGGTATCAAAAATTGATAACAATGTTGAGAAAGGAGTATTTATTACCTAATTTGAAGAATGAAGTTGCTGAATTTATAGCTAGGTGTATAGAATGCTAGCAAGTTAATGTTGAACATCAATTGCCAGTAGGTCTTTTACAACCATTACCAGTTTCAAATTGGAAATGAGAAGTCATCAATCTTGATTTTATAACTGGTTTTCCTAAAAATAAAAAATAAAATGATTCAATAATGGTATTTGTGGAAAAACTAAGCAAGGAATCCCACTTTATATCTATTAAAACAACTCATAAAGATGATAATATTTCTAACATATTCATGAAAGAAATCTTTTGTTTACATGGGATTTTGAAGGTAATCATTTCTGATAGAGATCCTAAGTTTACTGGTAATTTTTGGAAAGTTTTGTTTAAAGGACTAGATACTAAATTGAATTTCAATACTTATTATCATCCACAAATAGATGGAAAAACATAAAGAGTCCGTCAAGTATTAGAAGACATGTTACGAATGTATGTTAGAGACTATCCCAAGAAATGGGAAGATTATTTTCACTTAGGTGAATTTGCGTATAATAATCATTATCAAGCTTCAGCTAAACTTAGTCCTTTTGAAATATTATATAGTAGGAAATGTAATACTCCTATTACCTAGAGTAACCCAGTTGACATATTGATGTTAGGATCTCACTTGTTAAAAGAACTAGAACTAACAGTGAAACATGTAGAAAGCAATTTGAGAAATTCTCAGGATAGATAAAAGGCTCGTGCAGACCTTAAAAGAAATATGAAAGAATTTCGAGTAGGTGAGCATGTATTTGTTAAGGTAAAACCTAGAAAATCTCCTTTAACCTAGAGAGCTGAGCTAAGTTAGCACCCAGGTATTGTGGACCATTCAAAATATTGGAAAGAGTGGGGCTGGTGGCATATTAGTTAGATTTTCCACCTAATATTAGAATAAATAATGTCTTTCATATTTCTATATTGAAAACGTATGTACACAATGCTATTGATGTGATCAACTAGAATGTGATTCAGGTAGAACCCAAAAGATATTTCAGGTGGAACCGGACTATATTCTCAACACGAGGAAAATTTTTCTTCGAAATCACACCATTGGATAAGTAAAGGTGCAATGGAAACACCTTAGTTGAGATGAAGCCACCTGGGAATTGGAGTGTGATATGTGGGTGGCATATCTAGCTTTGTTTCAGGAATATTCAAAATGAACTTAATCAATATAGAGGACGATGTTGAGCTTAAGTGGAGGGTGTTTGTAACACATCAAGAACTGAAAAATAAATATTTTTATCTATTTCAAAAAACATTATGTTAAATTTATTGTAATTTTTTTATGACCAAGTTGGTCAAGGATTACTGTTATTGAAGAATTATTTATTTTAATAATTAAAGGGAAGAGACACCTATCCAAATGAGACTGTTGAACTCGTTCACTGACCCACTAGGAGCAATGAGCAACTGCAGAAGGCTGGTTGATAAGTGGCAGCACTGGCATTTCAATTTCTAGCTATTGCTGGAAGTGTAATCCCTAAATTTGTGGTCATGTACCCAGAAAGGGGGAACTGAGCTGGTAGCTCATTTAATTCCAAAATTGACCCAAAGACCTAAGCAATCATATAAATACCATCAAATTGAGCAAGAGGCTCACTACTCATTATGTTTCCAAGTGAATGAACCTTGTGACTGTTGGAAACTGAAAAATCAGGAACATAAGGAATTTGATGAGGGGATAGGTAAAGTGGAATCATTGATTTAAGTATGCTACTAAGTATTAAGTTACAACAAGTTTCTATGTGGGATATTATCCAATGATCTTCATCATAGTGGTTCAGTGAGGAGGCTTGGAGGTCCTAAGCAAGTAATCTTGGCTACTTCAAGAGAAGGTTGGGTGAAAAATATCCTTTGGGTGTTTGTCCCCTTCTGCACATTATCCAGGTTCTAATTGTTGTTAATTATCTGAGATTTATTTCTATGTATGTATTTTTTAGAAGTATGATCGGTAGCTGCAAAAATTAAATTGATAGTTTATTATCTATGATTTGTACTTTCTATTTGAAAATTATTTATAGATGGGTTATTAGCTACAGAGTATTTGGAAATTAGTATTTATTGTTCTAAGAGGAGAAACCTGGAATTCATTTACTCAAAGTAAAGATTTAAAGTTTAGTGATCTAATTTTTTCTGTTAGGTTAGTCTTAGCTTAAACGATTATTTTTCCTTCTCTTGGTATTTTAACTATAGTTCTTCTATATCATTTTTCTTAATCGACTTTATTGATAATATTAGTGGTAATTCTCTGTTAGTCTAGGTTTTAAAATAAAACATCTATATTTAGTAAAGACTAGTGAAAACCCTATAAAAACCTATTACAGAGGTTATTATAATATATATATCTAATTATAGAGATTTATAAGTAAATATACATGAAACTGATAAATCATAATAAGGATAAAACTCTTAGATAGTTTTGTAAGCTTATTATATAGTTTCTTTAATTAAACTAAACAATGATCATTCTAAAACATATCAAGGGTTTGAATCTGTAATAGAGGACATACATAGTATATACATATATGTGCATGATAAAGTCTTATCAAAATAAATATAAAAACATCTAACTGAAACCATTAATTCAAAACCATGATGTTTTGACCCAGAGCATTATTAATTCTTGCACATGATCTAGGAACTAGGAATCAAAATCATCAAAGAATAATTAACAAATACTCATGAATTGGAAATAAATGGATTCAAAATAGGTATCCTATCTGTATATTTTATAAACAATAAAGGATTACAATTTCCATGCATAGCAATAGCTTAATTCCATGAAGAATTCGAATACCTAAGGGACAATTCAAATTTAGTGAGTGAGTCTAGCTTAACTGACTCTTTGCCATGCAATCTCACTCAGTTAACCACTTGACCAAAACCCTAATTGACTCACCAAACCCTAACTGAAGTTGGAGTGCAATAAATGACTGAATCTCAACTGAAGGAGATCAAACACATGTCATAGCAATCCAATCATCAAGTGCTAGTACTGCATGACTCCAATAAACCCTGATGAGGTTAACTGAAGCTGAACTGACCATCAGAAGTTCGTGAAGGCACCTTTTTCACTCCAGTTCATGAAAATAATAATAAATAATCATTAAATAATATATTTAATGAATGGAGGCACCTTAACTGACTGTAACTGATTGGTTGAACTGAAAGTAACCACCAGTTAGCAATTAGGTGCATGAATGTCACATAGATCACCTCTGGAGTGCTCCAGCTAGCCTCCTTGACTGTAGGAGAAGGCTAAGTTAGCCTCCTTGAATGTAGGTAGGCATGGGAGTGACTAGGATGATGGTAATTAATGCTCCACTGATGTCAATTAAACTTAGGATAGTGGTTTAACTAGGCCAATTTGACCGAAAGAGTGAGTATGATGGTAAATGTCTCCAGCACCCCCCCTTAAGCTATACTCAGGAAGAGTTAGAAAACATAGATGCATAAAATGATAGGGCCCTGGAAACTAAGGCCATAGGTCACCCTGTACAATAAAGTAACTGCTTAATATAACCAAGGAAACGGGGAAAAACCTCATGGGAAAAATACCCCCCCTCAAACTAAGTAGTAAATCAAGAATTGGTTCTTCTATGCAGCAGTATCCTGAGACTGTGCATGTGAACCTCTGAATCCAAACTAAATGAATATGTCTAGATGAATCTTCCACTTTGGAAGAAAAACAATGCACTCAACTGAATCAGAAATATAAACAGCTGCACGGTGAAAACTGGACCCATGTAGAGCAACTGAAATCATCTGAAGAGAGAGCAAAGGTTCTTGAGGATTTGAACCATGTGTGGAACACTCAAGAAACTGATATTTTGCATCCTTGAAAATCAAACCATGAGTGGTAAAATCAGCCCCAAATATTAGGAGCAAGTGTCCATGCGGATGCAGAATGTCTTCCTCTTTACTAGTTCTGTGAGGAGATGAGCTTCTGACCAAAGGTAGAGAATCCCTGGGACTCTGGAGAGTGAATGATTGAGCTCCATAATCTGATATAGCTTCAGAAATATCTAATGATTCACAAAATAAAATATCAGCAACCTCATAAGAGGAAACTAACACCAAATCCCCATAAGCAAAATTGAAGAAGAACTGTGGTACTTGATTTTTCACACCGAAATTGGTGAGAGCAGCTACAAGCATGACTGAAAGTTCTTGGATTTTAAAATATGAACAAAATAATATCAGATAAGAATGTAAATCAGATCTAAATAATTTCACAACAGATCCAAAACTATGAAATGAAATCAAATCCCCAGCAGCAGTTTCGAAGGAGACTTGCGGTACTTGTTTCTTCACACCATTGATGAGAACAGCTACAAGTAGTACTGAAGGTTTATGAACCTGAAATTTTGAACCAAGAAATATTAGATCATATCCAAATAAGATCATATCATATCCAATAAGTTTCATATCAGATCCAAAATTATGGTCAACCGAGACGGTGGATGCACAGTTTTCTTCTTTTTCAAAATTCTGAATTTTGGTGCATGCAATCTTGCAGGAATTTGCTGGAAGATCTAGATCATGGGGATCGAATGTGTCACTCTTATAATCTGATATTTTTTCCAAAATATCCAAGGTATTACATATTTGCACACCAGCAACAACATTAGAGGAAGAAAATTCAAATTTCTCCTCACTTTCGGAAGCAATTACTGGTAAATTTTGCACAGAATTCAAAGGAAAATCACCGGTGAATGTTTGCATGGAAGTGCAGCATCATTTTTCTTCAATATTAGAGATTCGAATGTCTTCTTCCATTTCAGCAATATGAGAATATGAGATATCAGAGATCTCATGAACTTCCGGAGCATCAGGAGAAGGAGTCAGTTCATGGAGACTTTCTTCAATTCGAATTGAATGTGTAGAAGATTCTGCTTCATCTTCATATTGAACAACTTCATCAGAGAGAGTAGAGTCTGAGAGTTTTGAGTGAAGAACTCTTGTGGTGTTGGCTGTAATCTCCAAAGTACTATTATGATCCTCATTGTGCTTTCCATAGGTTCTGTCCAATTTTGTCCAGAGATCCTTTGGGTATTCAGCAGAATCAAAATCAAAGTACAAGTCATCATCAAGAACCAGAGCTATTGATCCAAAAGCTCTGTCAATTTCATTTAGCCAGTCATTCTCATTCTCATAAGTCTCTCTTCCAATTCCAATAGACACCTCATAGAGACCTCATCTCTTGAGATATGCAATCATCTTCAACTTCCATTCCGAATAGCTTGTGAATGGGGTGAGAGGAGGGATTGATGAGTCCATTCGAAGTTGTACCTGTTAAGACCTACAAATCAAAACAAAAGGGGCACCGTAAGGTTGGACAACCTGCACATTTTAGGCTTTCATCACACCCAGCATAGTCAATCAAGCAAGCTTGATCAACAAGTTCTTTACTTGGGGTATTGAGTGGTAAGCCTTAGCTTCTGGTGCAGTGCTATAATTTTGAGCTATTGCTCACTTTCCATGGAGAAATCTGTCAAAAATCTTATTCTTGAGAGATTGATCTTTGTCCCTGCCGTAAGCTCTGATACCATATTAATTCTTGCACATGATCTAGGAACTAGGAATCAAAATCATCAAAGAATAATTAACAAATACTCATGAATTGGAAAT
>LPNX010266920.1:158988-170595 GCA_001517045.1 Pseudotsuga menziesii
TAAAATAATAATAAATAATCATTAAATAATATATTTAATGAATGGAGGTGCCTTAACTGACTGTAAATGATTGGTTGAACTGAAAGTAACAACTAGTTAGCAATTAGGTGCATGAATGTCACACAGATCACCCCTGGAGTGCTCCAGTTAGCCTCCTTGACTGTAGGAGAAGGCTAAGTTAGCCTCCTTGACTGTAGGTAGGCATGGGAGTGACTGGGATGATGGTAATTAATGCTCCACTGATGTCAATTAAACTTAGGATAGTGGTTTAACTAGGCCAATTTGACCGAAAGAGTGAGTATGATGGTAAATGTCTCCAACAAGCATTACACGGTATATGGTATATACATTTATATATGTTTCTTTTACAAACTAGGGCCGAGTTCTGACCTTTTAATTAAAACCCTAGATACAGTAGGATAAATAAAAATTCAAATTAAAAGATAATAACTAATCTAGGTTACAGATCGATTTTGGTTAAGGATTCTTTCTGCGTAATTACTTTATAAGGGTGATATGGCCCAATCTTTTACAAAAAAACCATTAATGTTGAATACCAAATCAAGATGATCGACAGGCTACAAATCTTGTTACATGCTATAAGCTAAATTGGTATTGGCATCTGTAATTTTTTTAACTTAAAAAGAAATATGCAACGGCCTTAGGGTTTAATCACTTAAAAATAAAATAGTTTTACACTTTAAATTTTTTAGTATGAATTGACAGTGGCCTCATGGGATAAATGATTCTCTCGGTATCAAAATAGAAGCCTCACATCCTATAATCATTAACATATCTATTACAAATTTTATTCATGGGTTACGTTCTGCTAACTAATACATTAAAGAAAACAACACTGAAAAAAAAAGATAGTATACAAGATTGCAACAGTAAAGGCATCACTGGCTACTTTCATTTTTTTACAAAACCTTTTCCATGAAATGATAAACATCAATATCTTTTGACAATGGCTCTATGGACTATCTTAAAATTAATTGCAACTGGATAAATGCCTCATGACCACCTTACAGTTTTACAAAAACAATGAAACTATAAAATCAAATTACAAATGAGTTTATACATCACAAAATCCCTCACAAGGTCAAATTTCTTACAGAGACATTCATAGGGATGTTCTTAAATCATAAAACAAAATCAATAACCCTGCATTTTTTCATCTATACAGTCACCTCGAATTCATAGTCGTAGGGTTTAACATTATAGTTTTCAATTATAAATGCCTCAAGGCTACCAAAGGGACTCATCACTTTCACCAAAATCTAACAGAAAGATGGGCATCCAGACCATGCCATAAGCATTCAGGTCAAACCCCAAAGCCATGGAGGATGAGGTACAAATCTTACCCGGACCACAAATTTGTTAGCATCTGTGACCAATCAAGTTGTTGCAAGGAACCAATCTGGGATGCCTCCTATACATAGAAAATCAGGAGTCAAAACAATGGATTATAAACTATTCTATAAACAAAAGAAAAGAATTATTGAAAAATCAGATAAATATTTTACCTTATGTCTATGTTGAGAACCATAACCAAAGCAACACAGATGTCACCGTAACGAGGAGATTGAACCTCACCAACGAACTTTTCATTCTCGGACAGGTTTAAAAGGTGTCAAGGGACGAGATCCTCAACCCCTCCACCTTTGGTTTTGAACAGAGGAGCTATCAGGTCAAAAAACCAGAGACCGGTTGGGATGGAGGGAAAACAATGAACTCCAAGCAGAACCTCATTGAAAATACAAACACAATTCACGATATGCATTAAACCCCTAGGATTTTGCACTGTGCACGATGGCCACCAACTGGAGCATTCAAGGCCTCCACATGGGATGCATGTGAACCCATTCAATTCACGTCCTCTAGACATCTTTTCAACCTTCATTATTTTCGATTTTAAGTCAATCACCATGTCACTTAAAATGTCTAGGTACTTTTGTATAGTTTCCTCATGATGGTATATGTGATTCACGACATAACATATAGTATGGGGGGGTGACAAAAGTATGAAGTTTGATTTATAAATTAGTTATAGGTTGATTTCAAACCCTTGGTGTGCCAACTTTTTCTAGGGATAATTGATGCCTTGTAGTTTAGGATTTTTCTTTAAACAAGAAACTTGAAGCTTGATCTCATTCACCTGGACAAAGGAAAACGAAGGTTCTTGCATTAACCTTAAAAGGATAAGTAATACTAGTGACCTTTTCTTTCCTAGCTCATAGGTAGTACCAAAAATGGAAAAATGAAAACAACTTTTATGACTTTTCAACCAACAAAGAATTAAAAGTAGTTATAGAAATAATATAGTATTGACTAGAATACATGATGATGTATCAACATATTGTCGTAAAAAGAGACATGCTGATGAAAAATACTAAACATAGTCATTTGAGTCTAGAATTTTAACTTATGTCATTTTGTTAATTGTTGTCACAATAGAAAAAGTGTGAAGTATAACATCTCATGGTTTTATCATCCTAGGAAATTATAGAGTTACATATAGTAAATAATTTTTTTTCTTCATAATTTAGGAATCTTAATGGTTCTTTCCTTATCTAATAGAGCTCTAGTTGGAGAATTCAAGTTCATTAAACTATCTATACTTGAGATCTTGGAGTGGATCCGTCTAAAATGGAAGCCGATTATCAAGGAAGCTCATAGGGTTTTGATGTTGATGAATGGGCGGATTTTTTTTCAATTCATATTTGAGGAGGATAGAAAGAAAATTGATATATTCTAGATCATTGAGAAAGGATCTTTGGTCCTTATGAGATGGCACTCTGATTCTTACCCATAGAAAGAAAAAATTAAAAAAAAGACCTTTATGGGTTATGTTTCCAGTATTCCCTCTTCATTGTTGGAGTTTAGCCGGTTTCATGGTAGAATGAAACACCATTGGTAGGTTTATTCTCATGAAGGAAGATCAACTTGTGGCTTCATATTGGAAAACTCCATGTATGCTTATGGAATTAGATGTTACTAAAGGTATTCGTAAAGAATTAGAAATGGTTTGGGAAGAAGGATCCTTTGTGCAGAGGCTTGACTATTGGACATTGACCTTCATATGCCATATATATCGATAGACTAGGCATGTTAAAACTTCTTGTCTGAACTTTTGGAATGGGTGTATAATTGAAGAAGATATGTCCTCGACTCCAATTGAATATTTAGACAAGATGATATCTACTAGCAAGTTCCCTATTCCATTGGATTCTACTGCGTCGTCTATTTTTCTTGGTAAGTTATGCAACTCCTTACATGTTCTTACAAAATTCCTTTCTTTTGAGGAGATTTCAAAAACCCTCATTTTGTCCGGAGTTGGGTTTAAGGAAGGGGATTGTTAAAGGTTTTCTATCACTAATACATAGAACCTATGTTCCTTTGATATTATTTTTTATTTGGGTACTGAGGGGTAGAAAGGAGTTTCTCTTGTAAATTCACAAAACCCTAGGTAGGAGGGAATGAAGGATTCACTAGTTGGAAGCCCAATTGATAGGGTTAGGTTTTGTGAACTGAGCCCTAATATGTTGCTTAAAGGGATTGTTGATTTGTGTCTTGAGGGGGATATGATAAGTGAACATGGTAAAAAAATTTCTTCATATATTCCTCATTAGAACCCTTTGGATATAACTCTTTCTCCCTCTCCTATATTTGATGATAAGGATCCCTTTAACTATGCATATTTGCCCCCTCTCCTAGACTCAATGAAAACTAATCCCATCCCAAACTATTCTTCTATATTTGATGGTACCTTTGATACTCTTCCTATTTCTTCCATCTAGTTGATGAATTTTATTATTCGGAACCTTCTCGATGCAAGAAATGAAAAAAACAGTTGGATAGTGACTTGGATCCTCACTATGTTAACCCTAGAGTTACTTCACTCTTCAAATGTGATTTATCCTACATATTTTGGGGCTCTTATAGAAGATGTGTCCCTTTCTGGGGTTCCTCAATGAAAATTGTTTCCCTCAATATAAGAGGGCTAGGAATCTCTCCCAAGAGAGATGGTATTAAGAGGTTGATGGAAAAGGTGATTTCGTTGATGGTTTTAATTTAGGACACAATGTCTTCTATAGTAGTTGCTTGTGGTTTTTCCTTAAGGATCAAACTACCTGGAAATGTTGTTCCTTGGATGCTTTTAGGATTTCCATTTGTTTCCTTTTTCCTTGGGATCTAATTGTATCTAATTTTAATTCCTTCTCGACTATTGCAAAGCTTATAATAGAAGGTAAAATAAATGGAATTGAATCTACAGTAAAAAGTTATGAATGTTTATGGTACTTATAATCATAAAACGAATTTTTGGAAATAGGTTTGCAGGGCAGGGATCTTCCATTATCTAGGATTTATTTTAGGTAGTGATCTAAACCTGACTTTGTTTGCTTCAAAAGTTTGGGTTATAGGGAATGATCATGATTCTCTTGCGAGCTATATTAGCTCTCTTTTTTTAAGTTCAATTTTAACTGATATAGTTCCAAACTCTTTGGTTCCCACATGGTCAAATGGATGGATGAATTATACATGTATCGAAAAAAGTATAGATAGGTTTCTAATGTATTATCAATTTTGCAACTTGTTGGGGAGGTATAGGTCATGGTCGACTACTAGAGGTGTCTTGTAGTTATATTGTGATAGAATTTTGACATGTTATTTCTTCAACTTTAATAATTGTTGGTTGGAGGAAGAAGTTTTCTATAAGTTGGTATGTGAAAAATGGGAGGAGTTATCAAATTTAGTACATATTCCTCCCATGGTTTGATTTATGAAGAAACTTTCCTACTTATAAAGGAATTCATAAGATGGGAGAAAGGGAATAAGAAATATAATTTGAAGGATCTAGAAATGATTGAATTCGAAATTGATTCATTAATGGGTCAGTTGGATGAGGATTACTTCTCCGTAAATAGGAAAGAGAGATTGCTTCAACTATAGGCTCAGCAGGGAAAAAACTTAAGACATGAGGAAGAGCCATGGAGAATAAAGAGTAGGGTTATTTGGTTGGAAGCAAGAGACAATAATAATAAGTTTTTTCACAAATATGAAAATCAAAGGAAAATTTTGAATTCTATTTAGGAACTTAAGGATGAAAATGGATAATTTGGTAATGATCAAAAGAATATTAAAGAAGCACCAATGAGTTTCTTAAAGAAGAAGAGAAGTCCAACTTGGAAAAGCAATTATATGTTTTCAAGAACTATCCTAGATTCTGTAGCAATGGAGAAGGACCAGATATTGGTAACAAAGTTGATGTTGAAGAAGTAAAAGGGGTTTTGTCTCAATTTTCTAAAGAAAAATTCCTGGTCTTGATGGTTGGATGGTTGGATTCTTTGTTAATTTCTTTGATATTTTTGGGTAGGACCTTACTTTGGTGATTGATGAATCTAGAAGAACGAGGAGGGTACCAATTGGGATGTAATCCACTTATCTAGTAGTTATCCCAAATTTTTACAAGCGAGTGACTTTTAATGACTATACGCTTATATGAATATTCAACATCATTTACAAAAAATACTGCTAATAGGATTAGACCAATTTTGAGTAGATTATATTTGAAGGACAATTTGTTTTTTTCCTAATAAGAAAATCTTGGATTCAGCGGGAATAGCTTAGGAATGTCTTCATTCAACAAAGATAAAGAATTTACAAGTTTTCATCCTAAAGGTTGATTTGGTCAAAGATTATGGTAGGGTGGATTGATATTTCCTCCATTTTATTCTAATGCAAATTGGTCTTCCTTGTGAAGTAAGTAGGTGGCTTATGGGATGCATTACTTCAACAAACTTTGCAATATTGGTAAATGGATTTCCTACTCATTTATTTGGAAATAGTAGGGGACTTAGGAAGGGGTGTGTGTTATCACCTTTATTTTTCCTATTGGTGATCGAAGGACTTAGTAGATTGATTGACCTGGATAAAAAGAAGAAAAGAATTAAAGGTTTGAAAGTGTCTTCCTCTCTTTATGTTTCTCATTTAGTTGTTTGTTGATTACATACCGATCTTTGGTCATGGATCAATTGAAGAGTTGTATCATTATAATGACATTTTTACCTCGTTTTGTAAGGCTTCGGGAATATTGATAAGTGATAAAAAATATCCCTTCTCTTTTTGTTGTGATTATGAAGTAATATGTGCCAATAAATTTATGTTTTATTTCTTTTCAAGATGTCCTCGATAAATGACGGTTTCAGATACCTTGGATATCAACTCAATCCAAATTCTTATTTGACTTTGGATTGGACCTGGTTAATAAAAAAGTTGGAGGAAATGATTAATTGTTGGGCCTTTATATGGATCTCTTCAGGAGGAAGATTGGTACTACCCAATTGTGTTCTGCAAATTATATTGGTTTATTGGTTTTCATCTACTTTATTTTAGACCTTTGTCATCTCACAAATTAGAAGAAGAATTTTTCAGTTTCTATGGGTTGGAATTTTGGATAGATCAAAATTTGATATTTCAGCATGGGAAAACATTGACTGTCCTAAGAATTTGTGTGGGTCAAGGATCAAGAATACAATATAGATATCATATGGTTTAATAGAGAACCATGTGCAAAGTGCATGTGTACATCTCTATTTCAAAATCGCTTTTGGAATGAGGTGATGTTATCCAAATACATAAAATCTATTTCTTTGTATCAATGGTTCCATGAGTCGTAATTGAAATATGGTAGATATTCAATTATTTGGATAAGTTTTTTGAAAATATTTTGAGTGTTGAGCAGTCATTTTAGTTGGAAGGTGCGTCATGGAATACAAATCATGTTAGGTATAGATCTTGTTGTCGGTATTGAAGGGAGATATGTTATGTATGAAGGCCTTATTTCTAAATTACACAAGATCAATATTATGGTCTTATATCAAGTAAAAATAATCATTTTCCTAGTTATGGATATTGGCTTTTTGTTATAGATATTGGATTTTTGTTGTGAATTTAAACCTCCCGAGGCATGTTTTAGAAGAATGGAATGATTTTACTCTCTCCTTGAATCATGTTGGTATCGTCATTTCATATCAGAGTGACTACACTGTATGGGATAAAACAATTTTAATGGTGAAGTTACAATAATGTTGGCATATAAGGCATTAGTGGAAGAAGAGGTTACAATTTCTCAAAAGTGGTGCAAGAAGTTTCTTTGGAGAAAGAAATATTTATTGAAGATCAAAATATTATGTTGGTTGATTTTAAACAACAAAATTTTATCATGGGACAACTTACAATCTAGAGGTTTCAATGATTGAGGAATTTTTTCTTTTTTATGTTGGAAGGATTTCAAGATTGGTTCTCAACTCTTTAGTTAGTGTTCTAATTTCTTTAACAGTGTGTGGAGGGAGGTATGGAGTATTTTATCCATTCATTTTTCTTGGATCTTGAGTAACTTTGGGGAAAATCTCTACATATAGGTTAACAAGAAGGTATTCTTAAAATATCTTTTTTTTTTATTGTTTGGGAAATTTCAAAAGTGTGAAATAAATATATTTTTTAAATATCAAGCCCTCTTTTCCTATTATTTGTGTTAAGATAATTGAAGTATTGAAAGAATGGAATAAATAAATAACTTCAAGGTCAGCTAAGGTAGGCTTCTTTCATGGGGCTCAAGAAGAAGGCCGGTGTGGTGAAGAAGGCAGGTGTGGTGCTGGTATGGTGTTGTATTTGAGAAGAAATCATTCTATTGGATTGAGTTTGGGTAGTGGAAATGGCACAAACACACTGGTAGAACTCGTTTCTTTATGGGGATTATTATGGTTTGCAAAAAAAGAGGCGTTTTAGAGCTGAGAATGTTCCATGATTCCAAAGTTAGGATATATTAGGTAAATGGTGAAATTTCTATGCAATTGTGATTCCAAAGCTATTAGAACTATTTTTAAGAAGTGATTTTACTTTTTTTTCAACTATTGCAGAGAATAAGATATTGTTAAAACTCTCTAAATACTATTTTTCACTTGTTAAAACTCTCTAAATATTTGGTACCCTTCACATATCAAAACTATATACTATTGTTTCTCAACTAAATATTTGGTACCCTTCACTGATCAAAACTATCTAAATACTATCTTTTTCAACTATTGAAAAGAATGAGTTATGCTTTAATAAAGCACTCATTGAAACTTTCTCAATACTATTTTTCACTTTTTAAAACTTCATAAATATTCACCGCACTTTACTAAATATCTTTTTATACCTGCCTCTGCAGGTATATTGTAATTGATTGCAAGTCAAACTCTTTTGACTTTGTATTAGTTGCTCTCTATCAAAAAAATTAAAATCTGTTTTGTAAAGTATAACTTAGGGATTTGTAAAATATTTTTTTTAATTTTGTTAAAAAACTATTTTGTAAACAACTTATTGGTGGATAGAAGATGATGTAAACTTTGGAATTTGGTATCTGGATTTGAGTTGACATGTGGCAACATGACATCATAATAATAAAATTAAAAAAATAAAAATTATATCCCATTTCCATCTGTTATAGCAAGTGGTACCATCAGAGCCAGCTGTTCTGGTTTTTTTCAGACCTCGGGCCATGAGACGAGGGTGCATTAGCTTGGCAATGTCATCCACAACAACTAAATTGGAGTCGAGGCAAATGATTCTCTCAAGTCAAAGTGATATAATATGAAGCGCAAGTATGGAAAAGTATCCTGAAGTGTAGCCTTGAGATCACGTTGGCGCTCGAACACCATGAAATGGAAGACTACATTCTCGAGACAAGCAGCATGTTGGAGAATCGATATAATTTCGGAGACCAATCCTCTCAGATAAGCAATGTCTAGCGTCATGGCTATATGCACGGTCGTGCTATCACATAGCTCTGTATCATCATCTTCTTCTTATTGAACTTGAGAATAGCCTGATCTCCATGACGAAGGTGCCGAGACGATGCATTCTTTACCATTTCAAAATGCCGGAGCTTCTTGGAAAACCGGCAGGGTTGACAATCGACGTGGTATATGTAGCCGGTCTAGCAAAACGCTAGGAAGCTTGACGAAACCAGGATCATCTCTCACATAATTATTCAATTTAAAGTTAAGTTTCATGTCCCAGATGATTCTAGCAGCCACCACACCAGTCATGCTCAGCTGGATCGAAACCAGAATTCTTGCAAATAGAAAGAAAGAAAACGTTCTAGTCCTTTGAATTAGCATCTTTTCCATTAAAATGTGGTTCAGAGGCTTCGATCGGCAAGCCCTAGATATGTGTCTAGACTCTATATAACCTGGAGGCACCAATGCTCCGTGCAGTTAGACATAGCCAGTCTTGAGGGCAAAGAAACGGTCAGCATTTGGGATTCAAGATATTTAGGACTACATTAATAAATATCAATTTGACAGAACACCAAAGAAGACAAAGATCCAACTCATAAACTGCGGCTGAATCTGCTTTCCTGGCCTCGATATGAATGGCAGAGGACGATTGTGCACAAGAACAAGATGTAGGAACGCCAGGACAAACGCAGATTGCACATCAAGTTACTGTAACCACAAAGTCCACAATGCTTGGGAAGTAGTGGTTGTTAGGTCCGCATTGCGACGAAACTAAATCTTATCACAGTTTTACATACAATTCAAAGGAAAGGAACAGAAAGCCAAGCATCACCGTTGACCGGTGAGCAGAGCAGAATTAGCGCGATAGAAATTCCTCTGCAAGCCAAGAAAATTAAGTGTACTTATCAATATTTCATTCGATCTTTCCTACTACATGAAATCAAAACAACCTAATAACTTAGAGCCTAACTTAAAGCCATGATTCCTAAGGAACCGGTAAAGCTATGAGAAGGATGTATCAACAATCACATAGAACTTTATGCAGCATTTCTAACAATATACACAGAATTCCTACAATATACAACAACATTATCCATCTTTCTACATGAAATTAAAACCACCAGGTGAAACTTCTGCACGCTGAGGTGTATCATACATGGTTAGCATGTGATCATCATCTTCCTCGACGAAACCATTGTTAAGGATCTTAACTGCTTCTCTATAGACCTGTGTGTTTTCATGAATTTGTAATGCCTCAATATTATCAAAGCCACCAACGTCCTCAATTATGCTCACATATACATTAACTTCAGAAATGCCTTCATTCTTTTCAGTCTCGTCAGCTCTCAGTATTTTTTCTAGACCGTGAAGGCAGACTGTTATAGTCCTTGAATCCTGGCAGGTTAGAAGATCACAAAGTGTCTTGATGCAACCCTGAATCACAAGGTATCTGTAATAGAAAAGGGATCATGTTATCGACCTTAAGATGATGGATGCAGAAAATTACACACGCGAAGAAATTAGAAAAGTTTCATACTTTATCTGTTCCTCACTTGCAGAAGCAATTGCATTTGAAACCGCCCACGCTACGTCTCTCTTTATATTGAATTCATCATTTTCTAGCAGAGATAAAAGTGGGGGAAATATATTTGCATTGATCACAGCCTACAATGAAAATGAGTGCAGTCCATTAAAACAAAAGCATGAGTTATGTTACACTGGAAATATGACAGTGGTAGTGAGTTGCTCTGTTGTTCCTGTAGTAACATTGGAGATTATCTAGCATGTATGTCCTATTATGGTTTTCTTTGTCCTCTTATTTGTGAGAAGATCCAAAAGGCAAGGGAGAACCTTATTGTCAATAACAACCTGCACACAACAAAATATAAGATAAACAATAAAGTAAATCGTGTTTGAACCTTATTATCAATACCAACCTGTAAACAATAAACAATAAAGTAAATCCACTATGTTTGAATTTGGACTCTTTGTATTATGTCAGACAGTTTATCACAGCCGAAAATGCATTCAACAGATGCAAAATAACAAATGTATTGTATAATTATTTGGAAGAAGTGTGAAAAATGTTTGAAGTAACAGATGAGTTTGCACATCATCGCCAGTGACAATATTGCCCATTGCCTTTAAAGCAGGAGTAACAACAAATGGTGAAGAATGCCTGTGAACAGTTCATTTCGATTAATACATTGAGGAACTTATGTATAAAATTATAGTGACACTGGAATTTAAAAATTAACATAAACTGAACTTAACACCAAATTTAAATTAACCATGAAACTATATGTATTAAGTTACTTATAAATACTAAGTGCTTATATTTATTGAGTTATATATAAATACCAAGAGTGCTTATATTTATGTGTGTATCATGATACTCACAACAGAAGCTCCACCAACTTTGGGCAAATGCCAGCGTCAATTATTCCTTGAATATTCTCATTGGGGCCATCGGAAATATATGATAGAGCCCAGCATGCAGATGCCAATACTTCCTCTTCTTCTATATGGAGAAGCCACTCCAGGGTAGGCAATACATATTTCACCTAAAATCGATAAGCAAAAGGCAAAAACTCTTGATGCTATTAAATTCTAACTCTGATCATAGATTTTTGTGTTCAACTTTGTAAGACATGGAGTACTACAACATGCACAGATTTCCCACCCAGCGAAACACACTTGAAAATTTACCATACAATTAATAGTTATTAAACGCCCAATCATTGTAAAAAATAGTCAAATCTACCAATCACAAAGAGCTAGAGCTAGATAATAAAATGGATTCTGCTTACCTGATGAAATT
>LPNX010266920.1:174990-223679 GCA_001517045.1 Pseudotsuga menziesii
GCTTTCAAATTGTAATTATATTTGTTTTATCATATATTTTTATAGCAAAATTATCCTATTGCTATATATTTTCAATCTCTTCTTAGGAGGCAGGTACTAAGCAACTTTGTTGCTTATTCCACTTGTTTTTAACTATTGTAGAGAATAAGATATTGTTAAAACTCTCTAAATACTATTTTTCACTTTTGGTACCCTTCACATATCAAAACTATATACTATTTTTTTCAACTAAATATTTGGTAATGTCAGCGGCAACGAAAGGCTTGCGGGTGTGAGGACAGGTTGCATCGGATGGATTCTTTTCCAACAATGTCTCGGCATTGTTTCTATCGTATAGGAAAGTTGTTGGAGTTATTTTCACCGGATCGAAAGCAGTGCTCAGACTCAGGGTACATCGGTATTCTTCCTTGTCATACTCCATCAAGATTTTTAATGGATCTGATCTCTATATTCTTACTTCGTCTTCTGTTGGTCAATTGCAAATTCTTTGGAATTCAAGTTTGTCGCGTTCCTTCACCTTATTTCTAATTTGATTTGATTTTATCAATTTGAGGTTATTATTTATAAATCTATATTGAAAAACAATTTTTTTATTGAGTTGTTGATATTGATCAATACCATTATTAAAAAATATATGTTGCTTGATGGTCGGCATCGAATACCGTTATTAAAAAAAAAATGTTGCTTGATGGTCGGCATCGAAAATAAGATTAGTATATTTTTTAATTAAAGGCAGTTTATATCAGAAAAACATTGATAATGAACAGAATCCCAAAAAAACGTATTTAAATTCATTTGGACAAATAATTGAAGTTTTCAAATTGCATAAAACCCAACTTCTTATATTAATCCTCTTACACAACAACCCATGTTGAATTTTCCAAAGCCTGCTACAAACCCATTGCAACAATCAGAATACAATGAATTAAGCAATTAACAGGAGAATGTATTACGCCAACTCTGGCATTTCATCTAACTCCTCAGTGAACTCTCCTCCAAATAGATCAAAGAAATGTATGGACCAGAACTCTTGTTTTTTTGAGAAATATACCAAAGTTTTTTTAGCTTGCTCGGTGTAAAAACCCATGGAAAGCGTTTTAAGACATTAAGCTCACTTTCCAAGCTAGCAGAAGACTTCTAGTCACATACCAAATCATCGTGATCCCCTTTCGTCTCCCACATCGAGTTCATAAGTCTCCTCTAATTAACAAATCGATGGACAAATTTAAAGTTATTGTCTCCTTGCTTAATCGAAATTGCTCGACTTTTTGCCCTCACAGCATTTTCCTTCATGAGGAGGATTTCCGTTTTTCTAGATTCTAAAGTCCTGATGTAGTCCCTCCTGTCCTTGGAGAAATAATCAACATCAAAAAATAGAGAAAGGTGGTTGTCTCATCCTTCAACCTACACAATTCTTTAGATAATTCATTTTTCTTTTTTTCTCCCAAAAACATACCTCACTTTCAAGAGCTGACACCTTCCTGCTAAAACCAATCAATAGAGAAGAGTTCTCCAAAGGATTTATACGGTCCCATTTCTGGTGAACGAAAGAACAAAGTAATCCTTCAACCATATCGGATTGAATTTGAAGGGGTAATGAGTGAAGCTCCTGGCGAAATCCATATGAAGAAATATAGCTTTATGATCAGAAACTCCTGTCGAAATCCATATGAAGAAATATAGCTTTATGATCAAAAACTCCTGTGGCATACGACCAAGAACGATAGTGACCTATTATATCATATAGGTCCTCAACCAATAAAAATCTTTCCAATATTTTAGCAATACCTACTTTACAACATCTCTCGTTAGACCAGGTCAGGACAAGGACACTAGGCTGAACATCCACTAAACCGGCCTCCTCAAAAAGCGAAACAAAGTAACCAGCTAGCGGGTCCAAGACCTTAACCGCACCCCAAGTTTCCTCTACTAATATTTAAATCTCCTGCCAGGATCAAGGAAGGGTAATTCACTAAGTCAACATTCGGAACATGATCCCAGAATAATCGCCTATTTTGGTAAGGCCCATACACATTTAGAATTCTAATTCTCTGCTTTAATCACCTTAAATTTCCATCCACCAAAATCCCTACAACAATAATAAAAGGTTTCAAATCAGCTATAAGAGGATTCCAAGCAACCAAAGTTCCACCCGAATGGCCCTAGGAGTCCACAACACAAACCCTTCAAGACTGTTTTAAGTGCAAAAAATAATTACAAGATATAATAGAAAAAGTCATGGTCTCTTGTAAGCAAATGATGATTGGTTTATTTACTTCCAATACCTGCTTAAGTGTAGTTCTTTTAGGGCCACTTCCCAACCCATGCACATTGAAAGACAAAATAATAATTTATCTAACCGTACCGGGGTGGTGTCTTCTCTAAGAGCCTGAATGTTAGAAGAAGAAAGATTATCATCTAACCTATCCAAAACTTTATCAAACAAAGAAGGTAGTTTGGGGTTCAAATATCGGACTTCCCCCTCACCAGGAATCTCGTTTAGGGATTGTCCTCCTAAATCTTTCTTTCCCTTTCCAGGTTTTCTAATAGTCACGTTCCCATTAAAAATGGAAGAAATTGGAATCACATCTGAACATCCATTACTGGAATTGGAATAAACAGGTAAAGGCTTAGCTCATCCCTGAGGAGGGGGAGTTTCAGCGCTCAACTCCCCACAAGGTGAACCTGAAATTTCAACACCTAAAGGGGTACCCAATTTCCGAGGAAGTGGAGGAAAATCCAGCCCCAAGAAAAAAGGATTTTTGCATTCCCCTATGGAGACCCCAATACAATCTATGAAGGGAACTCAACCAAAACAAGGGGGTTCAAACTAATGTGATTGGAGATGGAAACTTTCGGGAAAGACATATATTTCAAGGAAGACCATGAATCCACCGCAATCGGAGACCCCTCTATATTCCCTAGATCCAAAGACTTATTTAATGAGAAAGAAGATTTTAATAGGGTCGAGTCTAAACCCTCCTCACAAGACAAGGAAGATAATAAATCCTCCAGAGACAAAAACCTTAATAAAATAGGGAAGAAATTTTTAAACTTACCCACGAAAGCTGAAGCAGAATTCTGGTCAAGTGGAATAGGAAATATCAATCCATCATCCATTTCATCTAAGTCACCCTCGAAGATGACCTCCCCATCTACCTTTTTCCTAGCACCAGTAAAATGCTTAGGACAAAGAGAAAAATCATGCTCGACCTCCTTGGAATGGTGACAATGAAATGATATAGGCCAATAGTCAATCCACCGATAAAATGAACCCCCTTCCCAAACAACCTCCAACTCCTTCGACAAACCCTCTGTAGGATCAATCTCAACAAAAAAAAGTGAAATCATGCGATTCACGCTCAAAAGTTGTTCCTCCTCAACTAGAATAAAGTGCCCGATAGAGTTCCCTACCACAGTAAAGCCCCTTAGATTCCAACTGTGAAGTAGGAATACGAGAAGAATATTCCATAAGTGCTTGCACGCCATCTTCTCCATTTGAGGATCAAATTCAGAATTCCAATGGGAAACAACCCGGGATCCTTCACTGAAATCTCCAAACAACATTCAATCTCTTTAGAGTCATCAACCGAAATAAATTGAAATACTAACAAGTCATTCACTAAAATTAAAGCCCTAGGTAGGTTTGTAATGAATGGATTCCAACTTCAACCTTAAAACCTAAAACCTCTTCTCTTGACAAACTAATATATTCAAACTTTCCAACCATCTCCCTCTAGGATAAGGTTGCAATCGAGTTTGTGGCAACATCCCTTCCCAACACACACAAAATCCTCCCTATTTTTGCTTTTTTCAAATTTCAGTTTCCTCTTTGACTTAGGTATGCCCACACAAGGACCACCAAGTCGAGCTCTCTGGCCCCCATTAAACTACTTACCAAATGCTTCATGTGCCAAAGAAACCCTTAAAAATGTCCCTTGACCAAAGCTCACTCTTGGTGAGTACACAACATTGTGTACAGGTTTCGTCTTAACTCCCTTACATGAAAAGACCTTAGACAGAGACACGGAGAAGTGACTAGATCTAGCCAACCCATGTGAAGATGACGACATCCCTCAAGATGGTATAGAATCTGACCTCATCATCTCCTGTCTATTATGCTCTCCCATGTGACTAGCTCAGATACTGGAAACTGCATTGGTACCCATAATAATGATAAATTTCTACTTTTTAGAACCTGGTTGGTACTAGGACCACCTTAACGATGGACTAGACTCTAGGGCTCAATATAGGGATTCACTTACAGTTTTTCCAGCTAGCTTCGATATGAATATGACAAGATATTGCAAAACCATAAAGGGTTTGTTGTAATAGGTTTACCTCCATCCTCCAACAATTACCCTTATTTTAGTATTAAACAAGATCCTAATAGGAAAGAGGCACTCTCTTCATATGCCCTCCAATACATAAGTAGTTTTATATTTTTTCAAGCTATTTTTTTTAAAAGGTGTCATTGTGCCTTTTGAATATTTTTGGGCACCTTTTGGACTCATGTTGCTTCTTGGATCGGATTAGGAAGTCTTCAATAGAACGCATGCTATATGATGATGATTCTATACTATCTAAATTGCAAATATGATGCTTGTGTGCAATATTTAAGCGTCAATAGATACCCCTTGATGTATGAGGATTGGAGGGTATTGTAGAGTCGATAATGCATCATCATTTCCTTTGTATTCTCTATGTTGTTCTTGAAAGTGTTTATTTTGTGTTCACTTTGTTTTTCTTGAAATCATTTGAAACTTAGGTGGATGAATAGGCCCTTCCTAAGGGAAAAGGTTTTGGATGGAGCGATAACCAAGAGTGCTTTTTTATACAAACGAGGTGGGAATGCCCATGCTTGTCAAGATCCTCCAGAGGGGGTACAAAATGAAGAGACCAAGGGGTCAACTCATAAAACTACTGGGACATGGATGAAGGTGGCTTCAAACAATGTGAGATTACATGAAACTGGAAAGGATGTCATTGGTGCCAAAGAAGTGGAACTACTGAAAATCAGAATAATTCCACAGGGGTGGGGGTCCAAAATACTTGTGAAGTCATTAAATAGGGGACATCACTATAAAAGATATATTTCTACCATGATTTTGCAAATGTCAACATTGGAGTCGCCATAAATACTGTTGTAAAAAATATTTCACAAGAGTGAATCCTTCCCACTTGGTGAGGGATAAAACCTAGTAGATTGTAACAAGACTTCAGTATTAGGTGCCTCTTTGTGGTGGGTGAGTGCTCCAAGTGATCCTGCAAGTGTTTGTTAGCAAAATAAAAGGAAAACAAAGAAAATGAAACAAAATAAAAATAAATAACAAGGGGTTAGGAATGCAAACTCCAACAACCAACATGTGTCAAACCACTTCTATATTGCCTAATGGTCAAGCATGTACAACAGCTAGGGGATGTGAGCTCCAATGGAGGAAAACAATCCCTCTTAGGGAGGTCTATTTAGTGCACACTAGATCTTAAGCAGCTTGAATAAAAAATGAGAATAACACTTTCCCCTTGGAGGAAGGTGGCAAGGGATCTTAGTAAATGCTAAACAAGAGGGAAGGGGTGAGCTATAAGGGAGTTCAAGCATAATTCCAACAATATAAGCTTGATGTTATTTCTTCTTACAATAAGCATTCTCAAGGATTCCTTTTATATGCCAAGAGGTGGCCAAGAAAAAATTAGATCTTGACTCCTTGATCTCATGATCTAGATCCCAAGTACATAAAGGGGGCCATTTAAGGAACCCAAGTATGTGAGGAGCCAAATTTGAATTTCTTCATATAATGGAGCTTTCATGAGTCTTTAATGTGCCTTTGGTGGTTGGGATTTTTTTTTTCTGTCAATCACACATATATCAAAGGAAGATCTACGTAGGTCGCATATTTGTTGCATTGGTTACATGTGCAATAGCACATATTAATAGATATGTGGCCTCGCGGTTGTGCCTTTTGACTATTTTTGAGCATTTTTGGACTCATGTTACTTCTTGGATTTGATGAGGAAGTCTTCAGTGGGATGCATGTTATATGTTGATGACACTATATTGTATAAATTGCAAAAATGTCACATGTGTGCAATTTTTAAGCATTACCATGAACCCATGAAATGCAAAGGTCACAAAGTATGGGAAACTAAATACATAAATGTGAATATATATTTGTGATCAATGGAATTCAAGCTTTGTATGGTGCATCCTATTTTTCCTTTGTGTTTTCAATATCACTTTGGTTTTCCTATAAATAAAATTAGGGAAGTAAGTCTTTCTTCTTTCTTGATCATACCATTCAGGCAAGTAATTATCTCTTCTTTCTTTATTAGATCATTGAGAGAACTATCATTGTGAGGGATTAATTTTATGATTAAATGGAATATCAATTCACTTAATCCAAAGATGAAGGATTTGTCCAAAGATTAAAGGGTGTTTCCTTCTTCCTAATACACAAATCTATTCAAGTACATATAGAATGTGAAAATGCTAGAAAAGTGAGCATAGGATTAACCTTATTCATAATTATCCTACACATGGCATGCTTGGAATCATTGTTGGATTGTAATATAGTTTATTCAGTCTAAACTTATTATTCTGTGCAAGCAGGGAATTACGTATTCGACTAGGTTTTGGCATTTGTGCCACTACAATTGCGATATTTTATTCTATGGTTTTACACAAATATTAACCTATTTTTCAAATTTTTTTTCATCCACAGTCTTATTATGGAATTACCTTTTGATTTTCCATGAGCTTTGACACTTCACTAGCATCTCGAAAAGCCTGCAACCTAGATTTACACTGCACTCACAATCGGTGTAGTCGATGGAACTGTGCAATCGATGAATTGCATGAAGTGGGAGTGTGGTTACTTGCTCCAATGTAACGTGGCAAGCTGCATGGGCTTAAAATTATCCGAAAGCAAGGCTAATCCTACATCCATCAGGGTGGTGGTGGAATCAGTGATATATTGAGTTGTAGCTGCATACCTAATTTTGAGAGTTGTAGCATATTTTCAAATTTCTTGTTCGACTGAAGATTCGAATCCATTTTAAGAGCCAAATCATACATGAAGAAAAGGGAAAATGTTGAGACTTGGCAGTTGTGCAGTAATGAACCAATGACCCGCGCAACCATAAAATTCTGATATAGTTCCTCATACTTCTTTTACTATAAGAAAAGAGCATTTGACAAGGATCATGAATAAAATTTCAACAACTTTCTTTAAGATTGTAATTTTAGAATTTGCACTTACGAGTTGCTTAATAAGAATCAGTAGTGTTAGAGTTTCTCTTTGAAGAGAGTTGTGTTTCATTGACATCTCAGAAATGAGTAGCCATTGATTTCTCTTTTGATTTACTCACTAGTATCCATTCATAGTAAGCACATGTTACTTCAAGATAACAAAAATCAAAGCAACGTTTCATTCAAAACATAAGAAATATGTGCATATCTCAAGATAGAAAAAATCTCTATACAAAATTATTTAAATTTATGATTGAATTCAAATCAAATGATTGCTAAAGCAGGAATCCCTAGTACTTAAATTCAAAAGAAATTTCAATTGATCCTGAGAGATACAAGCTGTAAAAATATGAAAATCATGAATGCATGCCTACCTAGTCGAGAAAATCCGTGTTATTGACCTGAAAATCAGTGATGATCCTTAGATGCCTTTGCTTTGGGATCTTAATCATGATGTTTAAAGGATAATGTTAGCTATTTATTTGTTTACTTTGCCACTTTATATGTCTTTATTGTTTATGTTGCTCGCTCCTTTCATCGTCAGGTTGATGAGTTATTTCAGTATATTATATACTGGAAATTCCTTTGCTTCATCTAGGAAGGCCGTGCTTCTCAATTTTCCTCAAAAGAAGCTAGTGGTCGTGTCCAAAAATTCGGGTGTATTTCTCTAGTAATCCCTTGTAAGGTGTAAATCTAGCAGTCAAGCATTTCTTCTATGATGCCACCCACTTCCAAACTTCAGAGAAGTCATTGTTGAGACCCTTGTGTTATTTTTAGTTTTTCTTCTGGAACTCAACCAAAACAGGGGGGGTCAAACTAATGTTATTGGAGATGGAAACTTCCAAGAAAGACATATATTTCAAGGAAGTCCATGAATCCATTGCAACCGGAGACCCCTCTTGATTCCCTATATCCAAATACTTCTTCAATGAGGAAGAGGATTTTAATAGGCCCATTTCTAAACCCTCCTAACAAGACAAAGAAGACAAAAAATCCTCCATAGACAAAAATATTAATAAAATAGGGATGAGATTTTTAAACTTATCGATGAAAACCAAAGCGAAATTATGGTCAAGTGGAATAGGAAATCTCAATCCAACATCCATTTTGTCCAAGTCCCCCTTAAAGATGACCTCCCCATCTACCTTCTTCGTAGCACTAGTAAAATGCTTAGGACAAAGACACAATTCGTCATTAGGGGATTTTTTAGTTCTAAACTAAGCCTCATAAGAGAAATAATAAAATAAGTGTTATAATAGTAAAATAAAAGTTTTAAATTTTGGAGGGGAAAAGAAAAACTATTTTTTTCTTATTGTATTTTTGACATATCTCCTTATTGTTTCACCCAAATTCGAGTTTGGGGACTCATTGGATTCGAAATTAATATCTACATCCAACCCATACCCACACTGCATACTTCTGAGGTACCCACAACACCCAAAAATGAAAATTTCAATAAAAATTGTATTTTAATATTAAATTACATTTTTTATTGAAATTTTCATTTTTGATTGTCATCGATACCTCAGAAGTATGTAGTGTGGGTATGTGTTATATGCGGAATTAAATTCTACATCCTATGAGTCCTCAAACTTGAAATTTGGGTGAACACATAAGAAGATATGTCAAAAATATGATAAGAAAAAGTAGTCTTTTATTTTTCCCTCCATTGTTTTTTATAAATTTTACCCTTATGCTTGACATCATCATCTTCAATCCTATTGGTTCTTATAAATTTCATTTAAATGGTACAATTTTTGTTTTGAGGCCCATTTTTTACCTCAAAACTCCCGTAATGGCCCTGCCTCCTTGCAATGGTGACAATGAAATGGTATACGCTAATAGTCAATCCACTTATAAAATGAACCCCCTTCCCAAACAACCTCCAAATCCTCCGAAAAACCCTCTACAAGATCAATCTCAACCAAAAAACTTAGAATCCTATGATCCCCGCTCAAGAATTGTTCCTCCTCAACCAGAATAAAGCGCTTGATAGAGTTCCCTACCATGGTAAGTCCCCTCAAATTCCAATAATGAAGCTGGAATTCATGAAGAATATCCCATAACTGCATGCATGCCATCTTCTTCATTTGAGGGTCAAAGTTAGAATGCAAATGGGAAAGAAACAGGGAGCCTTCACCCAAAACTACAAAACAACATTCAATCTCTTTACAGTCGTCAACCGAAATAATTTGAAATACTAACCAGTTGTTCACTAAAATTAAAATTCTAGGCAGGTTTGTAATGAATGGATTCCAACTGACCTTAATCTATTCTAAAACCTCTTCTCTCAATGGATAGATATATTCAAACTTACCAACTAGAACCCTATAAAATAAGGTTGTGATCGAGTCCATGGTAACATCCCTATCGAGCACACACAAAATCCTCCCTCTTTTTTCTTTTTTAAATATCAGTTTCCTCTTAGACTTAGATATTCCCACATAAGAACCTCCAGGTCAAGCTCTCGTGCCTCCATCAAAATTCTTACCAACTGCTTCCTGCTCCAAAGAAACCCTTGAAAATATCCCCTTGCCAGAGGTCACTCCTGGTTATTACACAAAATTACGTATAGGGTTCGTCTTAACTCACTTACCTAAAAAGGCCTTATAGGTAGACACCGAGAAGATACTAGAGCTTTCCAACACATGTGAAGATGACGACATCCCTCAAGATGGTATGAAATTTGACCTCAACATCTCTCTCCTGCTATGCTCTCCCATGTGACCACCTTAGATACTGGAAACTGTGTTGGTACCCATAATAATGATAAATTCCTCCTCTTTTAGAACTCGGTTGGTACTAGGTCCACCTTAATGGTGGACTTGACTCTAGGTTCAGTATAGGGATTCACTTACAGTTTTTCCAGCAAGCTTCGAGATTAATATGATAGGATACTGCAATACCGAAAAGGCTTTTTTGTAACATGTTTACCTCCATCCTCCAACAATTTACCTTATTTAAATATTAAACATGATCCTAATATATTTGTTGTATGATTTAGGAGAGAGACACTCTCTTCATATACCCTCCAATACATAATTATAGTTTTATATTTTTTTAAACGAAATTTTTTTTTAAATGGTGTCATTGTGCCTTTTGACTATTTTTGGGCACTTTTTGGACTCATGTTGCTTCTCGCATCTGATTAGGAAGTCTTCAATGGAATGCATGCTATATGTTGATGACGCTATACTATGTAAATTGAAAAAACGTTTCTTGTGTGCAAGATTTAAGTGTGAACAGACACCCCTTGATGTATGAGATTTGGATGGTATTGTAGAGTCGATAATGCATCATCTTTTCCTTTGTATTCTCTGAGTTGTTATTGAAAGTGTTTATTTTGTGTTCTCTCTGCTATTCCTGAAAGCATTTGAAATGTAGGTGGATGAATGGGCCCTTCCTGAGGGAAAAGGTTTTTGATGGAGTGGTAATGAAGAGTCTTGTTTTATACAAACTAGGTGGGCTTACCCATGCTCATCAAGATCTTCCAGAGGGGCTACAAAATAAAGATACCAAGGGGCCAACTCATAAAAATATTGTGACATGGATGAAGGTGGCTTCAAACAATGTGAGAGTACATGAGCCTGGAAAGAATGTCATTGGTGACAAAGAAGTGGAACTGCTAGAAATTAGAATAAGTCTACAGGGGTGGGGGTCCATAATACTTGTGAAGTCACTAAAGGGGGGGCATCACTATACAAGATATGTTTCTACAATGATTTTGCAAATGTGAACATTGGAGTCGCCATAAATAAGGTTGTAAAAAATATTTCACAAAAGTGAATCATTTGCACTTGGTTAGGGATAAAACCTAGTAGGTTGGAGTAAGGCTTCAATATTAGGTGCCCCTTTGTGGTGGTGAGTGGTCCAAGTGATCCTGCAAGTGGTATTTAGTCACTCTGGCGCTCCTATTTGATCATTCTAATACCTGAGGTGCTCTAGGTTGATCATTCTGAAAACCCATGCATCCTCATTGATGACAGTCAACCAACATGCGCATCCCCAGATTCAGGGATTGTGTTTGACTTGAGGTGCTAGTGCATGATTTAGGTAGTTTTTGGCCTTCCTTTGGCATTTATTGCCTCCTTGGGCCACTCCTACTCACCCATGTTCTCACCCACTCCTTCCATGCCTCCATTTATGTTCCATCATGCCTCACCCTCATTCATGCATGCATTCGTGACCATTTTGGATGATTAGAAAGATGATTGGTCTAGCTAGGGGGATTTGGGGGTCAAATCATGAGTTGACACTTTTATGCATCCAGATCATCACCTCCAAGGACTCACAAATTTTCCCTATTGTAATATATATCTTATCCAAACATAGTTACATATTGGACAATCATAATAATATTTGTTATTGACCTCATGTGCGTATGTAATTTTCATTCTTTCAGTTATTTTATTCATATTTTGTGAACAATATTGAATTGTGAGAGTTTCCATGTCTCCTAGATCCATTTTTGAATTAATTTTCACATGGTCTCAGATCTCTTTCAAGCTACAAATATAATCCATAGTGTTTGAGTTATTTTTATGGATTTTCTAGATAGATTCGAGTGTTTTCATTGTAGGTACACTCAATAATTTGTCACCAAGAGAACAAATAGAAATGGAGCAAACCCATGTTTTGTTGACACCATTCAACTACTTCGAATGGAAGGATGAAATGGTGATCCAGTTGAGTTCGAAATGCCTGTATAGGGTCACCATGGGGACTAAGGTTGAACCAAACTCTGTTGTTGAGAAATCGAAGTTCTTCAACAGAATTGATGAAGCATTTGGAATGCTTTGTCTCATCATTTCGAGAGACTTACTCTTTCATGTATATAGTATATCAAGTCCCAACGAAGTATGGCTCAAGATTGAGACATTGTTTGAGAATACTAATGAGGTGAGAGGTCGCCATCTCGAAAATGAGCTAATGTCATTGATTCCAACTCATTTTGAGACAATCTAGGAATTCTTCACCAATTTCAAATCGTTGGTGCTTCATCTCGATAAATGTGGAATAGAGAAGACATATGATCATCTCATATTTTCCATACTTTTGAAGCTAGGGCCTGAGTACTCAGTGTTTGTAAGCACTTTCCACTCTAGAAAGCTCACAGCTCAGAATTGATGCATCCCTTCATTGGATGACTTCATGGAGTCACTAACTCAAGAGAAAGACAAGCTAGTGTAGATGGGCACCATCAAATCTAGTAAAGATCAAGCTCTTACTGTAGGAGTTTCAAATCCATCCAAAGGACAACAAAAAGCCAAGGATTTGAGGCAACAATACAAGAAGAAGAAAAAAATACCCAAATCTCTAAATAGGGGTTCAAATCCTTGCAAGGACAAGGACAAGAAGAAGTAAGAGAAGACCAAGTGAACCTATTGTCATTAAGGGTGGCATCTAGAGACTGCATGTATGAATAATACCATAGACGTGATGGCACAACTGCTTGAGAAGAACAACATCCCACTACATGAGGGTGCAAGGAAGGACGATGGAGGTTTGGGATAAGACAATAATGAAAAGTGCCATGTATTGGTTGTTGGTTCTTCAGACTCTTCTTTATTCATCATTGATTCAAGATATTCAAGGAATATGGACTTAGTAAAATATTTCTTCTCATCCATGTATTCTGACAGTGGTCCTGCTGTTTGAATGGGTGATGATTCATAGATCCAAGTCAAAGGGATTGACAGTATCAATCTTGATGATGGGTATTTCAATAATGTTTTGTTTGCATTAGGCTTGGAAGCAAACCTACTCTCAGTGTACCAAATGAATCACATTGGTGAATCCAAAAGAGTAACATTTACTCTAGACGTAGTGGAGATAGTATAAATTTCCACAAACAAGGTAGTGGCGTTGGGGTTCGCTAATCATCAAGCAACAATGTACAAGTTGTCTCATTTCCTTCCCTACTCCAAAGGGAATTTGCTCGTGACTCATGACAATGAGACAGTAAAGTTATGGCATGAGATATTTGTCCATCTAAACTATAGGTACCTCCAAGAATTGAGCAAACAAGGCATGGTGGAAGGGCTTCCTTCTATCAAGATCTCCAATGGCACATGCAAAGGATGAGCAGTGGGGAAGAATCTAGAACGCATCTATGAGAAAGGGAAAGCAAGGAGAGATATCCAAGTACTTGATTTGGTGCATTCAGAACTTATTGGGCCTTTTCCCACACCATCATATGGAGTATCAAGGCATGTGTTGACCTTCATAGATGATTTCTCAAGGTTGTGTTGGGTATATTTTCTCAAACTCAAATATAAAGTTTTTGAGACTCTCAAAGTTTGAAATGACCTGGTTGAGAATGCATGTGGGAACAAGATGAAAATCCTTAGGAATCATAATGGAAAGGACTATTTGAACAATATTTTGCAGAAACTTTGTGAATAATGTGGCATCCAAATGCAACATTCGGTCCCCTACAAAACACAACAAAATGGTGTGGCATAGCACAAGAACAGGGCTCTCAAGGAGATGGAAACTTGTATGATTGAAACAAAGGATTTGAATCCTAATATATGGGATGAATCCATTAAATATGATGCATATGTTCAAAACATGTCTCCTCACAAATCATTGGATGGAAAAACACCATATGAGGCTCGGTTTGGTCACAAGCCAAAAGTTTCTCATTTCAGGGTCTTTGGCTCAAAGGATTGGGCTAGGATTCCTCCAGAAAAGAGAAAGGACTCCATTATGGTTGTATATGCTGAATATTCAAAGGGATACAATACCTTCATTTAATGGAGTGTACAATTCAAAGAAGAACTTGTGGAGGAGACAGAATTTCCTCAAGGGGAATGCTCAAATCCTCCACTTCAAGATTATGTAAGTGATGATTCTCTTTTTGATATTTATGATTCTTATATTGGTTAATATGATGATTTATATCATTTCTCATGCATTCTGCCCAAATGTCCCGAGAAAACAATTGAAGCAGCTAGGGATTTAGCTAGAAATCCACTAGATCCAAGAAAGACTAGATCACATTTCACACTAATTTATTTGCATGTGAAGTGAATCTTGCTTAGAAATGATTCATGATGGTTGTCTCTGGTCCTCAATAATATTAGGAATCATCACTTGAGCTGATATGGAAAAAAACCATGCAGGAAGAGTTCAACTCATTGCAAGACAATGAGACTTGGGAATTAGTTCCCTTTCCCTCCAAGAGGAAAGTTGTGCAATGTAAATGGGTCTATAGGAAAAAATTGGTTGTTGATGGTTCTTATATAAAGTATAATTCCAGTTTTGTTTCCAAGGTATTCTCCCAAGTACAAGGAGTGGACTATATAGAGACATTTGCACCGGTTGCAAACATGGACTCTTAGTAAGGCTAGTTTTAGCCATTGTTGCATCTAAGCATTTGGAGGTTCAGCAAATGGATGTGAAGAGTGAATTTATTCATGGTAAAATTAAAGAGGATATATAGATGCAGAAACATTAAGGTTTCCAATAGTATCCTTCACTTGTATGTAGGTTAAATAAGTCTCTCTATGGCCTCAAGCAATCTCCCAAGGCTTGGTATGCCGAGATGGACAATTTTCTTCTATCACTTGGCTTTGAAAGATGAAAGTATGATCCTGATGTTTATTTGCAACATATTGGTGATGTATTGCAGGTCATTGTACTTTATTTTGATGATATTTTGATTAAAAGTATCCACACCAAAGAAATTGGGTCAATCAAGTCTTTATTGCACAGTGAGTTTTCCATGACTGGTCTTGGATTGTTGAAGTAATTTCTTGGTTTGGAAATTGAGAAATATGAAAAATAGATAAAGGTAAACCAATAAAATAATGTTTCATAATTTTTATTAAATTTTAAAATGGCTGAATGTAAGGCATCTAAGTTCCCATTCCTTTCTGGTACCAAACTAGGTGAATTTGGTGAGTCTCCATTGGTGGACAACTCGTTGTATAGACAGCTAGTCGGGAGTTTGTTGTATCTTACGTAGTCTCGAATTGATTTGGAATATGTTGTAGATGTTGTATCTAGATATATGTAGCAGCCTCATGAGATCCATTGGAAGTCATCCAAGAGGATCCTTCAATATGTGCAAGGAACCAGACACTTCGGGGTACACTATGATGTTGGTTCTCCACTAGAACTAGTTGGATTTTATGGTTATAATTGGGTTGGAGGATCCAATAATAGGAATTCCACTTCAGTTTATTTCTTCATGCTTTCACATGGTATCATATGCTGGTCAAGCAATAAACAACACACGATATCCCTATCTTCAACTGAGGCCGAGTATAGAGGAGAAGTGAACGCAGCTACACAATGTGTGTGGTTGAAAGGTATTGTTTGGGAAATTGGAGTTGCATTTGATTCACCCACAGTCATTTGGTGTGATAATCAAATTCCAATCAATATTTCCACAAATCCAATGTAGAGACAAAGGACCAAACACATTGAGATACACATGCACTGGGCACCCGTAAGAACTTGCTACCCAAATATAATGCAATGGGAGCGCACAAGCAGGCCTAATCAACAATGCGCATGCACCTCTTAGATGCGCGCACATGCTCCCACTTTGGAGTGGCGAACCTCCATGCCATATTTCCAGTGTGGGAAATAAGAGCATGCATGCGCATGTTGACACGCTCACGTTCCTATGCGCACACACGCATTTGGATGCATGCACGTGTTGGGTGCGATAGCAAACAGGGATGCGTGTGCGTCCCTATGTTTAAAAAAAAAGTGAGCATATTTATTTGTTAGCCACCCATGAGCGTGCAAGGAGGAGACAACGACCCCCAAGGGGCCCAACTAACTTGTGCAAATCACCTAAAATGATGTTGGAGTAAGGTAAACAGAGTAGGAATGCAATTTTTTTTGTTTATTTCATTGTTTTCATTGTTTTTATTGTTTTTAAAATAAAATACAAAATTAAAAAAAATGAAAATCAATTGAAATGGGAAAAATTTGATATTGAAGGTACAAATTACCTAACCACAATGACCAATACCAATGAACCATCCCAAGAAATGAATGAAACAAACCAAACAGAGGACCCAAACCCCAAATTAAACGAAGAAGAAAACCTTGAAGATGAATTACACGGGTATTTAAACCAATTAAGAATTTTGAGTGATGAATTGAAGAACACAAGAGAACCCTCTCAGGTTTCCCTCGCCACATCAATACAAAACATTATAGAATCTATCAACATTGCCCACGGTGAGACAACTAGTTTGAAAGAATATAGGGATCGAATGAGAGATCATTATAGAACAGGTATATCCAAAGAGGATATAAAAAACTTGAATATCACAAAATCCCAACTGTGGAGCAAATTTACAGATCCTAGAATAGGACAGCCTCTATATGTGAGGAAGAGGTGAGTTTGCATGGACTGGTGTAATTACCTGCCATGGAGAGAAAAATGGAGGAAGAGATGGTTCATGGTATTCGACAAGCCTCCATGCAACAGATCCCACTGTATTTTCCCAGGAAATTGTGGGCTAAGTTTGTGTTAGGGTTCCATGTGAACTACTTTGACATCACCAAGTTCTAGGTCATCGATTTTGGCTCAGCCCAAGATTGACCATACACCCACCAGAACCCACTCAGAGGACCTATTGCACCTAGGTGAGATCCAAACCCACCTCCTCAACCCCTTGGGTTAGGTAGTAGGATAGATGAGATCCATGAGTCTGTCAGATGTGCCACATGACACCTTCTCAGGCATACCGCATTTGTGGCTATGTCCTCGTAGAGCGAGCAGGACCCCCATGAGAGACAATTTTGCATGGTCTACTGGTGGTGGGTGAGGGAGAGCAGATAAAAGTGGTAGCCAAGTGGATCCATCCAGATCGACGATACCAGTTCCAAATCATTGTTCTCGTTGTGGGCATCCATGCCAAGTTCCCACGCAAGACCATGGCACAGAGAGCTACCTACACCAGGTTAGTCATTGTTTTATTTAATGTCATAATTTCTATAAATTTAACTTAGAATCAGATGTTGATGAATTGATTATTTTTAATGTACAGCTATTCAGTGCTAAGTATCCAACACACGGGTGGGAGGATGCTAGTTCCTTCAACCTGGATGGAGCCATGGCAGCTACAGAGGACATCACAGAACCATACACATAGGTAGTTTTCTTTCAATAATTAAATTTAATGATAGTAGTTAATCTTTTCGTCCAAGATATGTGTCTCTCTTGTAATTTGTTTTTTTGCATCGTGTTTATTATTTATTGTTATTGCTCAGCAATCTTGTTTTTCTAACAAGGTCATGAGACAAAAAAAAATATTCTACCACACTATCTTAAAATTCATTCAATTCCTTCAAAAATGGATGAAATGTTCTCTTACCTTAATTGGTAACAAGCTAGGAAGTATTTTGACATTAGTGAAAAAATGAGGGACCTAGAAAAAAATTACATGGAAAACATTTACATGGAGATGCACCAAGATGATCGGTTAGATAATTAAATTGGTAATTAATGAATTGGGTCTTAGTTGTATTTTCAAGAATTGAATATGTGAAAACAACCATTATCTACTTAGTATGCTACCTATAATAGAAACTTAGAAGAAAATGTACTAAGAAGTGTATTCTCAATTAGGATACCTTGAAAAATTAGGTTTGAAATAGGAGGGAAAGAGAACTCATAGCCATGTCAACTCTCTGGACCAGAAAGGAAATGAAGCATAAGCAAGGTTTACTAGGGATAACTAGTCAACTATTTCATATATAAGGAAACTTTAGCATAAAAAATAGATACAATTTTCAAAGATATAGTTAGGGAAAATATGACAAATACTTACCCTACAAATTATCCATCCTTTGATATTGTACAAGACAAGCATATAATTTTTTAATATCATTTCAAGGATCGATGAGAAAGTCTAAGGAGTAAGCCCATAAACGTTGTGGATATTCTCTAAAATAGAGAAAAATGTAAAATCCCTCAAAATCATAATTTAAAAGAAAAATTCTTATGCAAGTTTAGGACTATTATTATCACCATCATATCATTGATGTTATGTTGCTTGATTGATTTGTGACTTCTATTATATCACTAAATTAGTTCTTGTCAATCGTCACATATTTATTTAAATTGTCAGCCCATATTTAGTTAATATTTACTAATTGAATCTAAATATTTTTTTGCAAATGAATAGGTGTCCATAGGATTGAGTGACCAGCCATCCTCACCAGGGATTAGTAGATCCCCTCGTGAGCAGGTATCTTGTAATAAAGTATAAATTTAATTTCAGTTTTGATGGATTAGATTTATATAGTTATATTTTTTATGTACTAATACACGATGCCATGAATATGTATGCAGGTCCCATCACGTAGGCACATCGGTGTCACTATCTCTCCACCGACTTCTTGTTTCCCACCATATATTCCAGGTTTAGACCTTTGAATACATGTCCCTTTCCCTGCATCCGTCCCCACCCCATTCCATCCATCCCTTGACTCCAACCCACTACCACACTTCCATCCATCTCCCACCCCCCCCCCTGGCCCCACCCATCCACCCCCTCCCTTGCAGTTTCCCATGTTTCCACCCTCCCCCCTCCGAACACATTACACCATCCATCCACATTAACCCATCCCTCCACCCCATCCCAAACATCATACCCCTCCCCCATATTCCCCCACCACCCTCGTTTCCTCTTCCAGGGTGGCCCATTCCATTCTATAGCAAGTTGGCGTTTATCGTCATACATCACCACTTCGTCCTCTCCAGTCCACGCCCTCTCCCACCATCGCCCCTAGTGTTGTATCCAACATCAATTTTGCTACATCCTTCGCTATGCCATCCACCCTAGCATCAGAGTAGGTTGTGTAGCCCACTGCTCCACCTGCCACCCCTGAGGACCAGCCGATTGCTCCACTTGCCAGACCCTAGGACTAGCCTGTTGTGTTCACACTGAGATTGAATAGTTCATGAAAATATCATCCAATATTAACAAAAATTAACATAGTAGTAAATTGTATGAGTTATATTACTATTTAAATGTTGCATGGTGGCATTTCCAAGAGACTTGGATCACGGAGGAGGGTAACCTTCTCACCACTTACGGTCTCGTCTCATGTGAGCTATTTAAAATTTAAAAACATAATTTTGATATTTAAATTATGTTTTATACTTGTTTAATTTCCTGTAGGATTTGACATTTGATTGTTGTCATTTCACAGCCCAAGGGGAGGTGGTCGAAGCGTCCAGAAGAACTGAGCTTCCTTTAGCTTGAAGAAGAGGAAAATTGATTTTGGAGTTGGACCTAGGAGCTCCGAGGGTGGGAAGGAGGATTGAGAGATCCTCCTATGTACACTAACCATGATGTGGCAGTTTGGCACGAGTTGCCATATTTTGTTTAGGGCACGAGTTGCTATATTTTGTATAGGGCATGAGTTGCCATATTTTGTAAACGGCATGAGTTGCCATATTTTGTATATGGCACAAGTTGCCATATTTTGTATATGATTGAAAATTTTTGTACTTCTTTACAGTAGTAGTTTACAATTGATGTGCTTGCAATTCTTATTTTTGACGAAGCAATAAAGTCCGTATGTTCACAATAAAAATAATAGAGGAGCAAGTCGGTATGCCAACTTGAACGATAGCCGACTAAGTCAGTCAACTAAACTAGAGATTAGGTCGTCCACCTAAGGTCGTGTTGGTTCACCGAACCGACAGGTAGTTATTTTGTAACTATTTGTAAATCATATATATTAGGCTGTTGAGCCAGATGAGAACTCGGTTTAGTTCTCTATATTGTATGGACCCTCTCATGCTAATATAATCTATTATTCTATCTACTTGTTCTTGTATCTTGTCTCTGTTATGTATGTATGTTTAGTATGTATTATTGGTAACCTTATGTGATCTGTGAGATTACAACATTGGTTCCGTTGCCGGTAGTACATGTCTGGGATGTATGCAAGCAGATGATATCAGAACAGGAGATTAAGGACTGGTGGGAACGTAAAGTAGCAAATTATTTGTAGAATTATGCATGAAAAAATAGATTGATGAACGCACAAGAAAAATAAAGATTCTTTACAAAGACACATGAGAAGTTTGTAGGATCAGTGCACCAAATTCTGAAGAAACTTCTGGATGAAAAAGCTGAAAGGGACTAAAGATCAATAGTTACTAGAAAAACTGATTCATGGGGGAAGAACAAACTTGTCAAAGTGGTTCAAAATAATCATCGACAAATTCTGTGAGGAGAAAGTAGTAGAAGACAGAACTTCAATGGAAATCATGAAGAAGAAATTCTACACAGACCTCACCGAGCGCGGACTACCATTAAACCCTAATTGGGTGGAAAAGAAAAAGAGGTGGGAAAAATTCATCGTAGAAAGGGAGTGGGAATACTTCCCAAGCAAGTAGATAGAACTATCCGGGATTTCTAAAGCATCGGGTAGGATATGGGGGGGTAGTTGGTCATATGTCGAAATAAAGTGGAGTGGATTCTAGTCTACTAAAAGAAATACCAATCACCAGTAATGAGAAGTCAACCTAAAAAGGAAATCGAGAAGACAGTGTCACACAAAGGTATGATGGACTTCCAGAAAATAGAGAGGGAGAGGAGGCTACAAAGTAGGGAAGAAAAAAGAGAAAGAGCCTTAGTGCTGCAGAGAGGAATGAGTACTAGGGTGACTAACCATGAAAGAGATCCACCGGAGTCAGGTCATGACCGATAAGAAGAAGGAGTCAAAGAAGAGGCATCCCTTATGGAATAAGAACTATGAATAGAGCAGTGAGAATATTTCCAATTAGAAGTTCCCTAGGAAGTAAAACCTTCGACAGATCTGTGTACCCAGATACAAGCTATTGTCGAATAGGACCTCAGACTAGGAGTTGGTGACTTTGGTATATGGAGCCGACTAGACGATGAGACATACACTGGTAGACATCTCATTATCCATCGACCAAAAGAAGGAAATTAGGTTACGCTTCAAGCAGTACCCTCCAACCAAAGTATCCACTTACTTTTACTGACAAATGAAGGAGCACCCCCTCTCCCAAATACAGCTTTGGAGGACACAAAACATTTAGAACTATGGATAGATAATTGTAGTTGGACATCGACAGAAGAAGTTGACACCAACCGACTATTGGTCGAAGAGTAAATGACAAAAACAACCGATGGGAACGAGAGTTCCATCGATAATAGTTTCACAGAGAGGAATAATAAAATAACCCCACCACCCCCACCACCACCTCCACCACCGCCACCTCTTGAAAGCAGTGACAGTGACTCCGACATGGGTCATGGGTCAGCACACATTCCTCTATATGAGGGTGATGAGGAACCCATCTGACATTGGTTTGTCTGTGAGTTTACTTGGGAGGCTAACCAAGTTATGGATGAAGACAGGAAGATGGCGCAGTTCGTTGGTGCCTTGAGGAAAAGGGCCATTAGAGGAAATTTCAACTCAAAATGGGCCTTTTAACTTTTATTCAAATTCCATGTCATCATGTGTTAGCCAATGAAATTGCTTTAAATTTGAAATACCGTATAGGTCTTGAACACTTTTTTAATATAAATTTGGGGATAGGTATCATACAAAAAAACTACTTTTTTTGTTTGTATTTTTGACATATCTCCCCGTGTTTTTACTCAAATTTCGATCGGGAGAGCTCGTTGGATGCGGAATTAAATTCTACATCCAATGAGTACCCACTTGGCATACTTTTGATGGACCCTTCTACCCCAGAAACAAGAAATACCTGAAAAAACAGAATGATGACATCATCATTCCATTTTTTCAGGTATTTCTTGTTTTTGGGGTAGCGGGGTCCATCAAAAGTATGCCGAGTGGGTACTTGTTGGATATTTAATTTAATTCCACATCCAACGAGCTCTCCCGATTGAAATTTGAGTAAAAACACAGGGAGATATGTCAAAAATACAAACAAAAAAGTAGTTTTTTTCTTTTCTTCCTCCAAAATTAATAAATATTATTTTATTAATTCATTTTAGGAGGCCCATTTTGAGTTTAAATTTCCTCTAATGATTAACTTGGTACATGAACTTTCCTGAAAGAACACCCTAAGCAACCAAATCCGAGATCAAAGTGCAATTTCTATCATTTTTCAAAACTCCAGATGCAAAACATCTGGTAGCAAAGAAACTAAAAATGACATCACAGAAGCCAGGAAAAATTGTCTGTGATTATGATAAATGATGGAAATACCTTCTTAGCCAATTGGACTATGTTATTGATGAACAGTTATTAATCCAGTGGTTTCTTGCAGGTTTATCACAGAAAATTCGTCGACACATAAGTCTGGAGACATTCAAGACTTACGAAGATGTGCTTACAAAATCTCTCCAAGTAGAAATGGATGAGGACATACCAGCATACTCCACTGATCATAGATTAGAAGAACAGCTCGAGAGTGTACATAATTCATTAAAAGAATTAAACCTCAAAAGTTAGGATATCTGGTACACAAAGTTCTCCATGATTGGACATTCAAAAGACAACTGTCAACAAGACATCAGCCGATAGGACGTTCGATTCATGCAGAATAAATGTTTTTATGAAATTTTCCAAGAGCATGGAGACCACTCGACAAAAGATTTCCTGTTCAACATGAAGAAAGACAAGGCATCTTGGTGTGCAATTTGTGAAACCAAAAATCATAACACGACCAACTGCCATCTGAATCTCAAGAAACGACAAAATTATCATGCAGTCTATCAGACCAATGTAGTTGCACAAAGTAATGAGAAAAACCACACACCAAATGATCAGAACAATCAAAGATACAAATGTTGAAGATACGAGCACCGGTATGACAACTGACGTGGAGGCTATGGAGGTCGAGGTCGATTTTCTGGGAATCGACACAATCGGCCACGTCGACCCATCCAATGTTTCACATGTTATAAGGAGGGACACGGACATGCAGACTGTCCATACAAGGACACAAACTGTCCATACAAGGATAGGATTGACCTCAAATTCTGTACTAATTGTGGCATAGGGGATCACTCATTAGAGGATTTCCCTATTATGCTTGAAAAGATAAATAAAAAGAAGAATGTTAATCTCTTGTCGTGTGTGCAAAAACATGATACTATCAATACAAATAATTTACATATAATAACCCGACAAGTGACAAAAAATGGGAGTGATAACCCCCAAATAAGCAAGATAAAAAAGAAAAATGTTTATCCTGACCTAGTTAAAGAAAAACAAATATATAAAGATGCAACAAATATATTTAGAGAATTTGCATGATAGGAAGAAGCGCATGACAATCGACATAACACAATAAAATAATTAATACAGCTAGTATAGACAGATAACTCAGTATCTCAATTCATCGACTTATCATATGAAATAAAACACAAGAACACCGAAAAACAAACAAATAATATCTGCAGTCTAAATCAAAAAGATAAAAGTGATGCCAACCCACTTGTTGACTTGGAAATTGAAGGATATCATGTCCAACAAGTTCTACTCGATTTCAGAACACAAGTAAATATTATGACTCGACACACATGGGAACGGTTAGGTTGACCTCGACTATATGAGTCAGGTATATACCTGAAACTAGCTAACCAAGGCCTAATTGATCCTATTGGGGTCTAGAAAAATGTGGACTCCACAATTAAGGGAATATCAACCAAATTCGACTTTGAAATTATTGACCCTAAGGAAGGATCTAGATCCTTCATAGCGTTAGTAGGTTGACCTTGGGGAAGAAAGATGAAAGCGTTGATATCCCTAGATAAAGAGAGAATAAAATTAAAAGGAAATGGACAAAAGTTCATTGTACCTATTCATCCATCCCAAGGAGAACCTTGGATAGAACCTATCGATGAAGAAGTTGATATCTGACAACTTTATCAGATCCAAAATAATGCAGATTATACAGAACCTAATATCTATGGAGAACTTGATTTGGGAAACCAAGACTCAGTAGGATATAATTTAGATGCAGAATTGTATGATTGGGAAGTCAAGAACTATGAAACACAAGCAAGAGGGTGCTGGACTATCCAAAAAGTACAGAAAAATCCCACCCGATAGTGCTTCATAGTTTCCATTGTACCAAAAATATTTGAGAAAAAACTTAGGGAATACCCTACTTTAAAACCTACAAATATAAATAATACACAAAAACCAAGATATAAGGAAAGAGAATCACCAGTCATGCACATAGAACAATTGTCCAAAAATATTGGTGAACATGGTCGACTACAAAGTTTAGTAGAAACTTTTATAGGACAAGCTGCTAGATGGTGGGATACCCATCATACAAGACTGCAAACCTGGACAACAACTTCGACTTACTTTGTAGAAAGGTTTGGAGGAAATAAGTTAACCAACCAAGCTCAGATACCTATTTTCATTCAAGGACAAAATCTAGAAGACCATATTAAGACATGTGAAAAAGAATGGAGAAGACTTGGGTACAAAGATGAACGCACATGGACGCATCTGTTTCCATCAACCCTCGCCGACTAACCAAACAAATGGTATAAGATGGAGGAATCCCTAGGTGAAACATTCCTATGGTTTGAACTCAAAGAAAATTTTATTAAATATTTCAACTTTATACCACAAAATAAGAATTTGGTCGAAACAACAAAACAGATTAAAGAATTTATACAACCAACAGAAAACAAACCATTAAAAGAAAATTGACAGAAAATGAACTGTAACAATATACAAACCAGGACAATACCATAGTCGACAAGACTACAGTTACAAAATGAAAATACAGAAGGGAAAATTTTTAAATGGAAATCAAACAATGTCGAAATGACCAAACCTATTCGCACAGTACTCAAAGTTAGAACCACCGACAAGGACGATACCGACAGAATGATTGTAGTCGAATTCCCTACCAAATTCTCACATTTTAAATAAGGAATTCAACCAATCAATGAAGCCAAAGCACCAGAAGGAATGAGTACCAAAAATAAATAGATCTTAGCCATGAAAACTGCACCTTATAGCCTCATAAATGGATTCCTGTACAAAATGGGTTTAGACCACATCCTTAGAAGGTGTGTTTGGAACATGAAAGAGACAACATTATGCATGAAGCACGTTATGGACCTACAGGAGGAAATTTTCAAGCAGACACAACCACAAAGAAAATCCAACAATCAAGGTTATGGTGGCCGACACTTCACAAAGATTGCAAAAATTTTGTAAGCAAATGTGACAGATGTCAACGACTAGGTCGACCCATTCCTAGCACAGAAATGCCTTTGATATCAGTAAACCCAAGTTTGACATTTGAAATTTGGGCCATAGACTTCATAGGACCATTTCCTATACCAGCAAAAAGAACAAGTGCAAGGTACATAATAACTGCAGTCGAATATGTGACCAAAGGGGCAGAGGCAGAACCAGTCGACACATGTTCCAGTGAGGTAGCTGTAAAATTTATATATGAAAATATCATTACTTGATTTGGATGTCCACTAACCTTAATCAATGACCAAGGAACACACTTTATTAATAGGACTATCAAAACCCTAACTGACCAGTTTCAAATCGACCATCGTCGGAGTAAAACATACCATCCTCAGTCAAATGGAGCAATTGAAGCATTTAACAAAACATTAACAAAAGGTTTAACAAAAATATGTAATGCTGATAACGACAACTGGGATGAGAAGATACCTATAGTACTATGGGCATATAGAACAACATATAAGCGATCAACTAACCAAACACCCTTTCGACTAGTTTATGGACAAGAAGCAATAATTCCACTATACTTCCAACAACAGACACCTATTGTTGTATAGGATAATTCACCTAATAACCTAGGTCTGGGGGGTTACCAACATACTCATTACTTGCAGACAGTTTGACTCTAAAAGCACAAAATAGGAAATAGGAAAGTAGAAGGAATTACTTGTATTAAACAAAGGCTGATCCTTGCTATCTTCTCCCTCTCTGATCCACTTCCAAAGTCTCCAGGATAGTTCCTCCTTCACCTATTAATAAACACTCTTCCAGATACAAGATGATTCATATATATAGATGCAGGTTAGGAAAATCATATATCATATTGAAATGTAAACATTTACCAATCTACAAGATATGAAACACATATGGAAGAAGTAATATCTTTATTAACAATAATAGAAAGAGTTTAGGTTACAACCCAATGTCTAAACAAGGACTCCTCTGTCACCAAAGGACTCTGAGTTTCTCTGCTCCAAAGATTTCTATAGACAATCCACCAGCATAAATTTTCTCTCCAAGTATATCTCTCCAACCCCCTCCCCAAGGCCTGTATTTATATGGATGAAATGAGGCAGTTCTCGAAGGTTAGGGAGGTTATAGCAGTTAATGGGATTAAGTTAAATGACTGAAACTAATCTCCCATTAACTCGAGATTTTATATTTTAATTTTGAGGAAACCATTCATGGGTCTGTAGTAGAGAAACCCGCGAATGATTCGCAACTTTATGTAAGAGCAACCCGCAAATACAAATATTCATGACTTGTTGAAGAGGAGATTCACGAATGATGCGCGAGTTGTCAATATAGAGAGTCGCAAATACAACTCAAAATGGAAAAATGGAAAAGTAACCAGCTGGGTATATAGGGAATGTACTTCATCATAAACCAAGGTATAGTGAACACAGGAAAACCTCAATCCATAAGTGTCCTTTTATGTGCCAACCTAAGGGATGTCAGCACTCGGACGGAGAGGTGCCATTTAGGTGTATAACAGATGCCCCCTAATGTGTGAGGTCAGAGGGGAACGATGGTCGAAATACATTATAATAGTTAATTCTGGAGAAAACTCAGAAATCCAGTGGAGCAGAAAGAGTACCTGAAACAAATACATAGTAATGTCATATACAAAGTTACATCTGAGGATGCTATGTTCAATTTACTAGAACACTAGCTCCTTTACAATATTTGAGTACATCATATGATAAGGGTAAAAACCATGTATTTACAAAGGTGGATCGAAGCCACAATACAATAATGATGAGTCTTCAAAGATCTGAAAGCTGGATATAGAAATGGAACATAGTCTTGCGCAAATTAGTTCATGAGTGAGGAACTAAGGTCTTCATAAAAGATCCCAAAGAACTAGTACAATCCAAGCCATGTGAATAAGGGTAAGCTGAATTCGAACACGGAAAGGATTCAACAGTTTGTCAACCAATAGATGATAATTGACAACTGAAGCAAAGGAGTTCACTAATGATAAAAGTGAATCCAGAGGTACTATCATCAAAACTCTAGGTATTCTTCATTAGGAGGTGCTGAAACGGAACCATACTGTGATAAGGAAGGCAATGGATCCTCCAACGAATCGCAAGAGTGACTAGGAGCTGGGAAAAAGAAGGGAGACACAAGTAAATGGATAACATATATAACAGCAATAGGATCAGGTGATAGATCAGACATTAGGTATAATCCTTGAACAGTGAGCATGACATAGAGATGACCCAAGGTAGCATACAACGGATAGATAGAACAACTAGACTTATCTGTCATGTAGGAGACATGAGCAAATTCCCCAGGTATAATGGACAAGAGGAGGAGTCAAAACTCAAAGTGATAGATGAACACAAGTGTATACTGAAACATGGATATCGGAAAGCAAAGAGTGCTATGTTCAAGGATGACAAGCTGCCATTACTGAAAACAAGAGAAAACTTCTTCCTTACCTTCCCTGTTAAGTTTTAACGAGTCCAGGAAAGTAAACTCAGTTCCCTCTTCATTTTTTAACAAGCTTGAAGAGATGGGAAAATAATGCTTGATACACTGATCCATGGATTTAATGAGCCCGAACTAGTACATGCTCATGCGGTATTTTCACATTTAGAGAGTCTAAAAATGCCAAAGAAGACTCCAGGGGGGTCCTTTTTCGTCCAATTTAGTCTCCTGAGGCCGAAAAAGTATAAAACAAACCATAGAAGAACTCTCTTAACTTCCGAAGAAGAAAAGGTGAACCTTTTTCATACTTAGTCGGGGAGGTTCGAAAAAGGTTAAATTACCACCTACCCAACGCTCCTTCCAAAACAGCATAAAATAGCTTGAGTTTTATGAGTGTGAAGGAAATCAAGATCACTCGGAAATATCCATTTGGTTATGAGAAATGGGGCTTGCAACAATAAACTTGTCGCTTTGTTCTTTAGTGTTTAACGAGCATGACAAAGACACAAAGTACACTTGAAATCTTTTTCATGTTTGGGTCCAGAGCACGAAAAAGAGAAAACTAAGCTCAAATCGGACGTTCCTTTTCCGTAAATTTAGTCCCTCAGGTCCGGAAAAGTGATAAACCTATACCTGAGAATACTCTTCTCAATTTCGAAGAAAAGAGAGTGATAATTTCTCGTATTATTCCGCATGGTTCGAGAAAGAGATAACCTACCACCAATGCGGATGCCCATTCACATATTCTTAACGAACTTGAATGGATGAGATAACTCGGCAGTCAAGTCTGTTTTGAAGGAGTCAGACTTGGGCCTAAAGAAACTCCATAAGGTTGGGGAGTCCTATAAAGGGATAACTTGTAAAAAGAGATTCATAAGAAGATCTATTTGGCATGAAAAATAGCTATGAGGAAACCCCTGGGCCTGAAACAGTGACGGAATGAGTACCAAAGGATGGCAATGGCATATAAGAATGATACTCATGAAAAGGGATCCTAGCCACGGAAGAACAATGGTAGAGACAAGGGACTAATGGCTTAAAATACCATAGTCAGTGGAAAAAATGTTGATTACTAAGGTTAATATGGAGTGATAAGATGCCAACATATGTTGGAAAGAGAAAAAACCACCCTATAGAAGCATCAACACTTTGTAAAAGTAGGTAAACCTATTCCAAGGCACAAAAGGGGTAATATTAGTCAATTGACATTTCAAACTATAGAGAAAGACCTACTTTACAAAATATTTTTCTATTAATAGTTTGAAAATCAAATCATTTCTTACCATTTGCACTTTTTGAACCAAAAAGGAAAGTTTACCCTCTATCTTTGATCGCTTTCCGTGGACAATTGGACCGTCAGAATTCAGATCCGTCAGCTTCAGGTAACTCTACACCCTGAGCTCTTCATTTTCATCCAAACAAATTTTAAAATTGATGGTCAATTCAGTTTATTTCATCAATATAAAAGATGGAAAAATGTATTTGCGGGTTGCTACGCATGAAAGCCGCGAATATGGATTTCATGCACGAGTTGCTACATAGGAAAGTCGCGAATGACTCGCGACTTGTCCCAATGGACAGTCGCGCATGCTGCGCAATAGATAAAAGCTTTAAAAATGGTCAAAATTTTTAAATTTTTATGGTGAAATACTGAATTAAACTATGTTTATTTGTCAGAGAAAACATGGTACTGGAGTGGAGGGAGAGGGAACATGAGGTGATGGACCAAGCGGCTCTCCAAAGCCTACCTACCATCCAAGCATTGCAGAATAGTGGGCTGCTCAAGTTCTTTTGCACATCACCCATGCGGGCCAATGTCCACATATTAGAGTTCTTGGTCGATTATTGGGACCATGACCTGGGGATGTTCAATATCCAGGGTGAGACTTTGGAGCTTACCACACAGGAAATCTACTTCATAATCGGGTTATCACATCGGGGAGCACCGGTGAACCTAGAGGGAACTGGCAGGGTTGGGGATGCCTTGAGTGTCCAGAACTATGTCGATGTATTCTGCAGGCCAGGTACTCAAAAGAAAGGCAGCAGCGTTCTCATTACAGATATTCAGGATCTTACATTACAGGTATTGGCCAGTACTATAGTGATACTTTCAGGGTCAGTAGGATTACACATGGCCACCAGGACTCAGATGAGAGTGGAGGTGGACTGCTTTAGAGGTTCCCTCTTTGACTGGTGTACAGGGATTGCCCCCATCATGAGGAGGCAATTATCCGACTGTAGAAGGGGGAGACTGAAGAACTTTGGCTATGCTAGTATATTGGTAGTGTTCTTCTTTGAGAGGGTTCCAGCTATGAGCCCTGCGATACCCTTACAGGTCCATCATCCATGGCAGCCGAGGCTGAGCCGATGGGGAGATATCTTCCTCCGTCAAGGAGGGGGAGATGTAGTACATAGCATGTATGATGATGATTTCTATTCATGGTGGGAACGGCAGGTGCCGGCGTTGGAGTAGTTTCCATATGCCGGGCTAGATTTCTGAGGTGATCCTGACCTAGTCCTCCCTCCAGGAGGAGCATGGGGAGAGATGGGTAAGTCATTTTTTATTTTTTATCATTATCAATTTTTTATGGATTTTCAAATGATAGGATATATACATATGCACAAGTCTAAACCCTCTTTATGTGTCAAAATGCAGATATTGGACCGATCTGCCCTGTAGGGCACCCACGTACCTTCGTACGTCCTGTTGCAGGGGGAGACCCAGGATTGATCATGGTACTCAAGGTGAAGCTAGGCAGGCTAACCGAGCAAGTACCTACGATACAGATAGAGCATCTCCCTATAGCTATGCAGGAGTCCATAGTTGGGGTTCCACCGGCCTGGCTACGTCTTTTCATATGGGTAGCCAGAGTAGTATGTGTATATAGAGATGCAGTGGAGGCTACCGAAGCTGAGGAGGCTGAGGAAGACAGGGGGCACAGAGATCACGGGGACCAAGGAGGTCCCAGTGGCCATGGCGGGAAGTCTTAGTGCTAGGACATTTTGATGGATGTTGATCCACTTTTTGTATATTTTGTACATGATGGGATCTACGGATCAGACTTGACCTACCTATGATAGATATTTACATATATATATATATATATATATATATATATATATATTTGTGTTTTGGTTGTCAGCTTATTTACAAATGTTTCTTATGTATTTGCTGTATATTTTATGGAATGTGTGTGAGATGCCAGTCCAAAATATAATTAGCATATGCATCAGTTAATGAATTTTGGTTTAATGGAATGTGATTAAAAGTAATAACTTCAAAATGTCTTTCCAGTAAATGTATTTGCAAGAACTGACGTAACAATGTAGGATTACGCACCTGGTAAGCTCGATTGAGCTAGGAAACAACCAATTGAGAATCCAAACGGACTTCAAACTGGGTGATGCCTCGTGACAAGGCATCCCATAGGAGCTCAATTACAGCCCTATACTCAGCAACATTATTGGAAGCAGGACCTAGACAAGCGCCACTCGCGGCAACAAGCTATCCTGAGGGGGAGTAGATAACCCATGCTGCCGAAGCCAGGTTACAAGTGTGACGGCTAGCGCCATCAGCAAAACCTACATACATCTCGGAAGACATCTGCAACAACCAGCAGATAGTATAAAAAATGAAATTGACAACCTAATGTACATAAAAATACATACATTAATATACAAGAAAAAGTGCTAAGCCTAGGCATAGTACTTCTTCAGGTAGAGCCCATTTCTAGGCTCAGGTAGCTTATTCCCATCATAATCTACTAATTCATATGTGCCTTTACTCAAAACTTTAGACACAACATAGGGTCCCAACCACATAGCCTTGAATTTTCCTGCCCCCAGAGGTTCCTTATCTTGGTTCCAGAGCAAGACAAGTTCCCCCTCAGAGAAAACCCGAGGTTTGACCGTTTTATCATATTGAGATTTAACCCTATTCTTATGAGCTTGATTTGTAGTCAACGCATCTCTATGTTTCTCATCAAGGTGTTCTAAATGGAGCAATCGTTCTTCAAGCTCAGTTGTGTCAGGTAGCACATGAATAGCTATCTGCAAGGATGGGATTTAGCATTCAATCAGCGTAATAGCTTCCACCCCGTGAACGAGTTGGAAGGGGGAAAAACCCGTAGCAGTTTTGACATTGGTTCGATAAGCCCAAAGAGCAGGATATAACATGATGTGCCAATTTGAATGGGCTGCATCAATAGTACGTTTAAGGATAGTTTTTAAACTTTTGTTTACAGCCTCAACCTGACCATTTGCTTGTTGATAATAAGGAGAAGAATGTTCTTGTCGAAATTCGAGCATGGTGGTCAGCTTTGTCATCATGTGATTTTGGAAATGACTACCATGGTCAGTGACAATCACTTTGGGAATACCAAACCTAGCAATAATCTGATTAAACACGAAGTAAGCTGTCGATTCCCCATTGTCTTTGAAAGTAGGCATTGCCCCTGCCCATTTTGTGAAATAGTCGACAGCGACAATGATGTATTTGTGCCCCCCAGCCGAGGCTGGGTTGTATGTCATATAATCAATCCCCCACTTCATGAAGGGGCCTACCGAGACAACAGGAAACAAGGGAGCAGGATGCGATCGCATTTTTCTGGTGTAAAGCTGACATGGATGACAGCGTTTCACAGCCTCCACACAATCTTTAAAGATGGTGGGCCAGAAATACCTGGCATGTAATATCTTCTAGGCCGTTGCTAACCCAGATAAATGACCCCCACACGCTCCGCTATGGGAATCATTTAGGACAATATCCGCTTCCTCATGAGTAAGGCAGTGACGCAAGATGGAATCTACCCCTCGTCGATACAATGTATCTCCTATAATGAGGTAGTTTTTAGCATGAACACGTAACTTGCATTGGTCTTCCCTAGAGTAAGCAGTAGGATACTTCAAATTCTAGAGATATATAATAATATATCCATACCAAGGATTAGAGGTGGATATAAGGAAGATGTGCTCATCTGGGAATGAGTCATCTTGAACCACTACATCTTCTTCCGTAGGGAATTCTGCTATAATCTCGGCAAAAATAAGGACTTTTTGGATTTAGCAGATTGGAAAACCAAGTCAAACTCTTGGAGAATGACTATCCACTTATTGAATTTTCCCCCAACAATCCATCTAGATAAAACATATTGGAAAGGGCTTACATCCGCCACTACAGTAATGGTCCTCAGTAAGATGTAGTGCCGTAACCTCTGTACAGCATAAACAGCCGCTAAGGCTAACTTCTCGACATGAGAGTACTTAAGCTCAGGCCCAACTAGAGCTTGGCTAAGATAATAGACAACATGCTCAACAAGCTTGTCATCCTCCTGAACTAGCACTACCCCAATGGTAGACTCCGACGCGGCCAGATATAATAAAAAATCCCTAGAGTAATAAAGGAGCCGACAACAAGGATTTCTTTAATGCCTCAAACGCGAGTTGTGTAGTTTCATCTCATACAAATGGGGTGTCCTATTTAAGTAGGTGCATTAAACTTTTTGTGATCTTGGCATAATTAATGATAAAACGTCGAAGGAAGTTAGACTTTCCTTGTAGACTCTGGAGTTTCCTAAGTGAACGAGGAGGAGGCAGATTTACAATGGCCTTGAATTTTAAAGGATCCACCTGTATGCCCCTACTAGAGACAATGAATCCAAGCAATCTACCTGATTCAACGTAGAAAACACACTTGTGGGGATTCAAGCGAATTTTATAGTATCTGCATCTCTCAAAAATCAACCGTAAATGATCTAGATGCTGGATCCTCTTGCGAGAATGAGCAGGCAAATCATCAAGGTAGGGATCGACAATGGCTTTTATGTCGTGAAAAGAAAATTTCATGGCTCGTTGAAAGGTTGCCCCTGTATTTTTCAATCCAAAGGGCATTTTTCTATACGCGAATGTACCCCGAGGGAAAATAAAAGCAGTTTTATGCTGGTCTTCCGGTTTGATTTGGATTTGATTGTAGCCGGAGAAACCATCCATAAACGAGAAAACCTCACTACCTGCACATGCATCTATGATCTGATCAATAAATGGTGTAGGGTAGTTTTCCTTGGGACAGGCTTTGTTAAGGTCTCAAAAGTCCCTACAAACGTGAATAGTCCCTTGATTTTTATAAACAGGAACTGGGTTGGACACCCACTCAGTCAAAGCAATGGGATATATAAAGCCTGCTTTCAATAGCTTTTCAACCTCTTCCTTCACAGTCACTGCTTTATGCGGGTTCACGGGGCGTAATTTTTGCCAAACTAGCTTAGCATCAGGATAGGTTGGGATCTCATGTCGAATAATAGATGGATCAATACCTGGCATCTCCTCATATGACCAGGCAAAGATATCATGAAATTCCTTGAAAAGGGCAGTATAAATGGCAATCTCCTCTAGAGAGCAGTTTGCGCCTATATAAATATTTTCCATGACATCTGGCTTTACAGAGATGTTGATCAGTATAGTAGCGAAAATGTTTGCCATATTCCCCTCGGCAAACACCCCTTCCCTAAGTAAAGGGTTGATAGGTGTATCAACATCATCTGACAGTCTTACATGAAACTCTTGGTTTTCTATCTTGCTTAGCTCTGGAAGGAAATAAGAGCGATGATGAAGATCCTCACATATCTTATCACGTGAACACATAGCTTCCAAAATAGCTTCATCGAAAGGTAAAATAGTGTCTAAGAAATCTATGGAATGTAAAGAGTTTTCTTCCCATGCAGGCATATAAACTTCTTCCAGATCATCCGAGACTGTAAGAGGATCTGGAATGGGATCTACAATGGTTTGGGTAATAGCTTGATACACCACTTCCACTGCAGATAAGGGCACTTCCAGTTCCTGAGGGGTTGGGAGGACCCAAGGATCAGTCCTATCAACCACCGAATCAATGGACTTCCCTACAGTAGTAGAACCGATATAAAGGACTGGAGCTGGAATATCGAATGTGCCCATCAATGATGCATACATTCCAGCCCCCAAGCTCTGTGCAGCAGGTTTGGCTTGATCAACCAATGGCACAGTGGAATATTTAGACTCTAAGAGGCCTTTTCGAGTAAAATCAAGTTGGTCAACAGTGACCACCTTGCCTTCATGTGGAAAAACCACGACATGAAAGACAGTAGATGCAACAGTAGACATTGCATAAGTCCAATTCCTACCCAGAAGCAAATTGTAGTCCAATGGAGCATCAATCACTTCGACTTCAATAGAGACTGCTTTTCCATCCAAATTAATCTCGAAAGATGGTAGGATACCATGTGGATGGAAAGACTTTCCATCAAAAGCAGTAAGTAAAGTGGTTGATGGGACCAGCTCTGGGGATCCGAGAGCTTTCCAACAGGCCAGGGACATAACACAAGTAGAGGCTCCCTCATCAACAACTACCCTTCCAATGGTTTTACCACCATGGACAACATCTATCGATAGAGCTACATGATAAGGGAGGTGAAATGAAATTTCGCTAAGAGACTCGAAGAGTCCATGCTACCTAAAGCTGCTAAGAGGACATCCCGCTAAGTGGGACAGCTCTGTAGCACCTCCAAAGCTGACATTGCACAAGGAGTCTGAGCCAAGTCTTCAACCACTAAGTAGTTAGAAGCGGCTCGGGTATTTGGGTTAGGGAAAGTCTTCTTAAAGACACCTTTGGGTATCTTTGGCATTATTTCCATAGGTTTCTCTATAGTGAGAGGGTTGGAAGATTCAACTACAGCTTTACCCTTCTCATCGGTCTCTTTCTCATAGTTTTTGTTCCTAGTTTGTAACAAAGTTGAGGATCTAACCATGTTGATATAATTAGGGTCAGGAGCAGTTTGACTGCCCCCTGCTACGGTAGAAGCTGAAGCAGAATTCTGCCCTTGGGGAAAAAGATCCTTTAGGACAGCCGGCGGTTGAGCTTGTAACAACTTCTGAGCTTGTTCCATGAGGGGACAAAGATGAGTAAGGTGGTCCCCTTGGCACAACTTACAAGGGAACTTGACTTTCTTCTTTTCCTTTTTGCCCCCATCAGCATTGTTTGTGGGATTTGGCTTGTTTTGATTTTGGTTTCCCTCTCCCTTTTTACCTTTCTTATTCTTCCCGCCGGGCTGCTGATTGCCCTTCGAAGAGGTTTGTGCAAAAACATTTGCACTTTGGGAGGAGGGGGCAGCCTTTGTTGCCTCCGCCGTAGACTGTTTGACAGACAATTGGTGAAGTTGTTTTGTCAAAGACTCTACAAAGGGAGAGTTTACGGACCCAACCACACCATCGGCATGGGGTCCAGGCTTGGGTTTCTCGGCCTCATGTGAAGGCCTTGGTGCCTCAGGGATGATTTCATATAAAATCCCAGACTGTGAATAAATCAAGTCCAACTGCTGGGCCCTGAGTATGGCTTCTTCCTCACCAGTCACTCCTGATGTGGAAACATCCTTAGATATATAGGGCAATAAAGATTGAAGGAACCATTCTAATAGAAACTTAGGAGGGATGGTAGCTTTGATAAGGCTCTTTTGCCTCCTCCACTCTTGGATATGATCCGAGATGTGGGTTTCCTTGTTTTGTCTAAAGGTGGACAACAAGTCTGTTCCGAAATCGTAATGGACTGGAAGCTGAAAGTGGCTAAGGAAAGCAGTAACCAAGTCCCAGAAACTGCTAAAAGCAGCAGAAGGCAGCTCAATGTACCATTTTGCTGCAGTTCCTATCAAGGTCCTCTGGAACAGCCTCAATCTCACTGAATCTTCATTCAATGAGTTGGAAGAACACCATAGATGGAAGGTGGTGGCATGTGCCCCAGGATCTTCACCAGCCTTACCTTCGAACTTAGGGATGTCCGAGGGCAGTTTGGTGGGAACAGGTGGCCACAAGGGTTCATGCCTCACCGGATCGTTCATCAATTTTGATAAGTCTGGCAAGTTCAAATTTGCCAGAAAAGGAAGCTTTGGCCTAGCCGGTGTACTAGATGTACTAGCTTGGGGATTAGAGGGACTTGCCCCCGATCACCCATAAGTAAAAGTGGGGTTGCCCTCAGAAACTGGTTGTGAAGTGGGAAGGTTGCTTTGGAACGGATTCCATCCGTAAGCCACTAGATTTTGGGTGGGAGGTGCAGTGTAAGTGGTTCGGGTCGTCCCCATAGAAGTTGGGGTCTGTAAGACTGGAGCAAGTATCCCTCCACTAAACAAAGAGAAGGGAGAGCTCGTGTATGGGACCGAAATAGGGGTTTGGTAGCTATGCCCATAAGAGGTGTTGCTGCCAAAATGCACTCCTACATATGAAGGAGGTGGACCTACATATGGACTGGTTGGGGGTATGTGCCCCCCATTCCAAGGGAATCCTTGGACAAAGGCCGAGGATCCCACCGGACCACTGTGGGTAGTGTAAGGGAAGGAAGAAGGAATTGTAGGCATACTGGGAATCCTAGTAGCCATATCACCAGACATACTTCCTATGTTCAAGTAAACCGGTGGTTGGACCACCTGGCTTGCTGGAGTTAAGGGTGTGGAAGGTAAACTAGATCTAGGGGTACTAACCGGGGGAGGTAGTACCCCTTCAACCGGAAGGGTTGAGGTGAAAAAAAATGAACTTTCTCCCTCAGAAGACATAGCTCTACCTACAGGTACACCTAGCACTGGTGAACTAAAAGGCCTAACCTGCACGATCACTGGATCGTTCAAATCCGTCAAGGGGGTATTATAATTTCTTGCAAACTCGTCAGCTTGCAATTCCTCTACCTCGACTGTGTCAAAGTCAAAGCGGTTAGCTATTAATTCCAGTTCACCAAGAACCTCACTTACTCCTACTAGTTCAAAAGAACCACCTGTGTTTAATCTCTGCCTTTGGGGTAAAGGTGGAGGTTCCAGTGGTGTGAGAGGAGGAAGGTTTCTCAACCTTCTTGACCTTCTAAGCAGTTGGTCCTCCAGAATTAAGACCTAAAAAAATCACACCCTAACGCTGACTAAACACAAGCAGATCCACAGAGCATACACTAAAAAAAAATCCTAGATTCTCAAGCAATCAAAACAGGCTATAAAGATATACTTTCCAGAAGAAAGCTGATGAACAGTTACTTGGCGTCCTTGAGGGGTTCTTAGGCACAAGCGGAGGAATCACCCAACCACCCTCCTACACTTTCCACAAGGGTTACCTTCCAAGTCCGTTCAAGGTGAACCAGAAATAACCTTCCGGTTTACCTGGGTATGAGCCCTAAAAAGACAAGAGACTAAGGCTACCTTGGCAATACCAACGGTCTGGGGGGATAGTCGCAAGCCGAACTCGTATGCATGGGCAGGGTAGCTGAGCCCGAAACTCTATCTAGGACAGAATCCCCAGATGCGTAAAAGTCCTGGGTTACGTTTTGACAAGGATTCGGGGGGTTATCCCCTCTATCCAAGCCTCCACGCGGCCTAGTGCTTAACTCCCGTTTGAGAGGAGCTTCCCAGATACAGCAGTAGAACCAAGGATTTACCTAATGAATGGTACACTACGTCTGAGTTTATAATTTGTGGGAAGTTTACACTCCCTAGCCCACAAATCTAGCCTAAGCTAGTAGGTGAAAGGCCCTAAAAATAAAAACTTACTAATAAATTTTAAATTTATGCGTTAATTTTAAGGGCTGTTTTTTACTCAAAGGAAGTGGAAGTGATGGACTGTATGGTGTTTTGACTCAGCAGAAAATAAATGAAAGTAAAAGTGCATTTAAAGCAAACTAACACTATAAAATAAACTTCTTTTCATTTTTTCAGATATGTATTGATGAATTAACAGCACTTAATAAGAGAAACTAGCCTATGTTTTTGTATTTTTTTGAGATAATATTTTTTAAACTGAAACAAACACTACTTTATGCAAAAATTACAATGCAAAAGATTAACTATGTTTTGTTTTTCACTTTAAAAAATGCTCAAAAAAAATACTATGCATCTACAATGCATTGCTTGAGTAAACTTGATACTTATGGACTATATAAAAAACTACAAACTGAAGTAAATAGGCAAACAGGACCAAAAGACCAACAAGAAAAGCAGGCTAGGACCTTAGCTTGGGTGCAAACATTGACACAAAATCAATGCAGACTTTAAACAGGCAAGTGCAAACCAATAACTGACAGAAAGCAGACTGGAAAGATAGAGTCTAAGACCCTGATCACTGATCTAGACTCAGACACTCTCACCAACAACCCAAACAGGCCAAAAAACTTCAAGATGCAAACAGTAAATAAAACAAGTAAAAAGGACTCAAGGTCTTTCAAAAGCACTAAGATGTGATCACCTGAGACATTCAAATGACTCTACAGCACTCTTAAAGAAAATCTTCTCAGAAAACAGGACTTGTAACAGGAAAAAGAACAAGCAAACTTTCACACAGAAATCCCAGTTTCCAGGAGTACTCGCGACTGTCTAGCAGTGCAAGTCACGAATGATTCGTGACTGTTCAGTGGAACAACCCATGAATGCAACTCAATATTCACGACTGTCCAGAAGGACAACCCGCGAATGGGTATAAAAATTTCTCGAAAACAGAGAAAAAACCCAAGACTTTCAAATGCTGAAGTAATTAAGAAGCAGGATAAAAATCACAAGTAGACTTCAAGCAAACACTGGTCAGGAAAACAGAAAAAGACCTAAAGCAGACTAGGCTTCCCTAGCGGAGTTTCCAGTTCTGTTGTACAGGATAATTCACCTAATAAACTAGGTCTGGGGGGTTACCAACATACTCATTACTTGCAGACGGTTTGAATCTAAAAGCACATAATAGGAAATAGGAAAGTAGAAGGACTTACTTGTATTAAACGAAGGCTGATCCTTGCTATCTTCTCCCTCTCTGATCCACTTCCAAAGTCTCCAGGATAGTTCCTCCTTACCTGTTAATAAACACTCTTCCAGATACAAGATGATTCATATATATAGATGCAGGTTAGGAAAATCATATATCATATTGAAATGTAAACATTTACCAATCTACAAGATATGAAACACATATGGAAGAAGTAATATATTTATTAACAATAATAGAAAGAGTTTAGGTTACAACCCAATGTCTGAACAAGGAATCCTCTGTCACCAAAGGACTCCGAGTTTCTCTGCTCCAAAGATTTCTGTAGACAATTCACCAGCATAACTTTGCTCTCCAAGTATATCTCTCCAACCCCCTCCCCAAGGCTTGTATTTATATGGATGAAATGAGGCAGTTCTCGAAGGTTAGGGAGGTTATAGCAATTAATGGGATTAAGTTAAATGACTGAAACTAATCTCCCATTAACTCTAGATTTTATATTTTAATTTTAAGGAAACCATTCGCGGGTTTGTAGTAGAGCAACCCGCGAATGATTCGCGACTCTATGTAGGAGCAACCCACGAATACAAATATTCGCGACTTGCTGAAGAGGATACTCATGAATGATGCGCGAGTTGTCAATATAGAGAGTCACAAATACAACTCAAAATGGAAAAATGGAAAAGTAACCAGCTGGGTATATAGAGAATATACTTCATCATAAACCAAGGTATAGTGAATACAGGAAAATCTCAATCCATAAGTGTCCTTTTATGTGCCAACCTGAGGGATGTCAGCACTCAGACGGAGAGGTTCCATTCAGGTGTATAACACCTATTATTGCAGATATTTTACATGTTGATGTCGAACAAGGAAGAAATGACCAACTATTACAACTGAGTAAACTTGAAGAACACCAACTAATCACGATACAACATCAAGAAATCCAGAAACAACAACAAAAAACATGGCATGACAGAAACATCAAGAACAAAAACTTGTCGGTAGGAGACCTTGCTTTACTATACAATAGTTGAGTAAAAGGAAAACCTAAAAATTTACATACATAATGGATGGGACCCTATGTTGTTGAGGAGATACATACCAATGGATTAGTCCGACTAAGGACGTTACAAGGCATAGTATTTCGGAAACTCGTTAATGGAGCCCAACTAAAATGCTACAGAAACTAAAACAAATCTAAAAAAAAAGAAAGAATATAAAAACCATAACCGTTAAACAAAATCTATAAAAATATAAAAATCCCCCACAAGAAAACAAATAGCACCATTGTACGCAGAAAACTACGAAAGTAAATCACCACTTCAACAATCGACATCATGCCCATTGACATAATGCCATCAACCATTTTCATAACCAACATCAACCGATGACCTCGATAGTCCCATCGCGCATTCATGACCTCGAGCGCCGAAACCAATTCACCATTAATGCACACTCAAGTGTTCCAGCTGGAACATCACATCCACCATTAATACACCTATCGACGAGAACATCCAATGTGTCCCTTATAAATACTGAACCACTAAAGGATCATTCACTGCAATTCAAATAGAGAGAGCATCAGAGCAACCAGACGACTGAAAAGCAAAAGCACCATAGTGAAATCAACCACCAAACTGACAAGATGGCACCAAAATAGAACAGAGCCTCAGCCGAAGCCAAGGAATTACAGACTGCAGAAACACCATTAGTCAGGAGACTAAAGAACATCAAGAATGCTAAGGTGCAGGAGGGATCATGGTAAAAACTATGGGCCAAGATAAAAGAGTGGGCTTACATCGACAAGAAGCCTACTCCAGCTGCAGAGAAAATACAACACAGTTCCATTGTAAATTATGCCAATGCACCGCTCATGGCAAGCTTCGGTGGCACAAAAGAAATAGCAGTCAAATTTGTCATAAGCCAGTACCACAATGATTGGTTTTACTTCGACCGACCAGTCGACATCTCTGGGGAAGTCATTTCCAAACTAATAGGGCTATCAAACAAAGGAGACCTAGTACTAGTCGGTATCAAAGAAGGATTGGTCAAAGAACTAACCGGTTCGGCATCGGGAAAAAACTCGAAAGGGTTAATGACTAGTCAAATCACAGCCCGAATGCCATAGATTGTGGCCAAAATAATAGATATAACACTCACCATGGCAAGTCATGGAAGCAACCTCAAACTAGATATGTTAGAAGCAGTCGACACCATTGCGACTAATGGAAAGATATATAGATCGGCCAAATATGTCACTGACATGATTAAAACCATTCGTGAGAAATGCCAAGAGATGGGAGGAATTATCAGGTTCCCATCCCTTATCTTATGGATAGTAATGTTCTATATATTCCATGAAGGAGACAAAACTTTTCAAGAACCAACAAAATTCCATATGTGGAGATTCAAGCCGTTCTCCCAGAAAGGAACAATGAAGGAACTTGCAGATAGGAAAGTGCTATTGGAAAACTGGCTCCAGCAGCTAAAAGTACACACGAACAGATGGAGGGTGCCTCAAAACATCTGACGAATTCTACCCCAAAAGTCCCACATTCAGTTAGATCTCGACCATACCGTAGTATGGTACATGCATGGCGCCAAATCAAATGCAAAGGCCCTCGACTATTACCCGTTGGTCAACTAGATGTTTTGGGAGCTGTCTCGACAAGCTGGAACAAAAGTACCAATACTAGCGAAGGAAAAGGAAACCAAATTCTTGATAGAGGATCCCTTGACAGACCAAGAGAAGGAAGAGGATTATGAGTTTAACCTCTAAATTAGTACTTTTGTGTCGGAGGAGACACTGGTTGACTAAAAATCATAATCAAACCTCTGATAGCATAGAGAGAAGAAACACATGCAGAAGAAACATGTGCAGACCAGCAGGTAACCAATCCAGCTGGAGAAAGTCTCATCTAGACTAAGGAGCCAAGGGAAGAGATAGAAGCTGAAAACCCAAAATATGCTATCACTAAGGAAATTATAGCTAAATTGTCAGAGATAGAAACTGCAAGAAAGAGGAAAAGAACACAACAACAACAACAAGGGAAAGGTAAGCGCAAGATTATCACTGTAAAGTCATCAGACTATGAAGAAGAACTGGCAACTATAGCCATTGACATAATAAGAAGATGCCTCCAAAAATAAAGTGCCGGTGGAAACCCAATTCCATATATTTTTCAAGGTAGGAGCACTACAAGGTCGACAAAAAAGAAGGCCAAGATCACAAACACATTGATTCCTGAAAATGTTGTAGATCTTGTGTCTACGCCTCCACCTCCATCCTAGACAAAAATCACATAGGAGCTAATACCAGAATAGCTCTCAATAATCCCACTTGACCTATGCAAAAATGCTATGAAGGAGAAGTTCGACTGGGACAGAGACCTCCAGGCATTCATTGAAAAAGTGCCTAAGATATTCATGTCGGTGCAAAAACTCTCTACCAAAGCACCTCTGTTTGAAGCTGGGGGATCCCGAAAACCTAGCCAAATACTTCAGGGGATAAAAACTTTTGCAACTGTGACTTTGAACTTCGAGATAAATCCCCAAAAAAGAAGCCAAAGTTGTCCCACGTTGGACCACGACTATCACTCTGACTAAACCCGAACCTCATTTACCAGCCTCTGAACCGACTAGAGGAGAGGAAGAAGAAAATATCACGGACATAAATCAATAAATCAATCAACTCTTCTCTAACTTGGATGCACCCCCTCAGAATGACAATCCACCACTTGACCACATTTTTGCCAACCCAATTACACCCGACCATTCACCAACCCCATCACCACCACCACCACCCCCCGACTCAGAACCCCTAATCCAACCATCTTCACCAGAACCAACCCCACCGCAACCATCATCACCAACCGCATCCACTTCTGGACCACCTACATCTAAACAACCGGAGGTAGCAGTCATCCCACCACCCCAACCAGGAATACCATCAACCACTGCTGCACAACAAACATAAAATCTAGACTCGACTTTTGCAGGTACACAGGTGCCAAAACAAGCAGAAGCAGATAAGCACAAAAAGAAGAAAAATAAGAAGGACCATCATGGAAAGCCTGCAATGGTCCACATCAATATAGTTGGGTCGACCACTGCAGTTGATGCAACTAAATTGAGAGATCCAAAGCTAGAACAACTACTGGAAGTGCTAGCAATCGAACCAAAGAAAAGGAACCAGCATAGACATAAGGAACTAGACAACAAGGAAAAAGAACAAGTTAAGTTCCTTAACAAGTGCAGGGACCTGGTCCAGTCTGTGATACCAGGACCAATAGAGGTCAACACCGACAAACCGCTAGAAATAGCTTATCAACTATTTGAAAGCATGGTGTCAGCGCTCCAAGCACAGATTCAGGAAACAAAAGAAGAGCAGAAAGAAGAAACCATCTGACTACTGATGGAGCAGCACAAAGCCTTTTCTGAATCCTACAAAGTGTTGCAAGATCACATGGAGGAGTCTGTCATCACCGAAGAAGTATTGAGAGACTGGCCTGCTTACTACGGGAAAGTCTATCAGCGCACCAGGCAGACCCAACAAGAGATCGAAGCACTTGAGAAGAGGAAAACCACTGACGAAGCACTCAGAAGCACAATTGAGGATCAAATAGTGCTTGAGACAGCTAAACTCCAGAAGATTGAGTGGGAAGCACATTAGTGCATGCATTAAGCCATTCCCAACTTGGAAAAAGTAGACATCATCTACCCACAGATGAAACGAATCAGAGAGACAGCAGAAGAAAAGGACCATTTTATGGGTCCCGACATGGAAAGAATAGCTAAAATATCCATTCCAGAGAAAATGTCGATCTTATCAAATATGACTACACTCACGATCGACATATAGAAAATATTGTAGAGTTGGACGGATTTCTAACATCACGTAGTAGTGACAGCTCCAGCAATTGTCAAAGTCTATGTGCAGAAAAGACCAACCATCAGACTTCATAGCCCATGAAGACCAAGCACATAATAATGACTACTTAGATGGACAACGAATTTTTTGTACCTCCCTGTTCTTCAGGACGAAGAAACATTTTGTTCATGGGGGAGTTGTTAGAGGAGCAAGTCGGTATGCAGACTTGAACGATAGCCGACTAAACTAGAGATTAGGTTGGCCACCTAAGGTCGTGTCGGTTCACCAAACCAATAGGTAGTTATTTTGTAACTATTTGTAAATCATATATATTAGGCTGTTGAGCTAGATGAGAACTCGGTTAAGTTCTTTGTATTGTATGGAACCTCTCATGCTAATATAATCTATTATTCTATCTATTTGTTATTGTCTCTTGTCTCTATTATGTATGTATGCTTTAGTATGTATTATTGGTAACCTTATGTGATCTATGAGATTACAACAAGTTGCCATATTTTTTATATGGCATGAGTTGCCATATTTTGTATACGGCACGAGTTGCCATATTTTTTATATGATTGAAAATTTTTGTACTTCTTTACAGTAGTAGTTTACAGTTGATGCGCTTGCAATTCTTATTTTTGACAAAGCAATAAAGTCCGTATGTTCACAATAAAATGCATACAAAATTTAACACTATAGGTTAGTTAACAAAAAAAAACACAAATGCATAAAAATACAGTCTTATTCATTGTCCAAATTGCAATAGAAAGCACTTTTCTGCCTTTGGTATTTACATAGTAATTCTAACCTTTGGCCTTCTACTCCATTTTCTATCCTTGACTAACCCTAGTACTATCTATCAAACTAGACTGTAATACTACCTATTAGGCAGCCATAAGACACACCTAAACCATTGTATTCTAGCCTAACCCTTGCAAAAATCCTTTCCCTAGACTCCTACATTTCCCTCTCTCTAAAGCAAGGCTTATTCCATTCATTTCCACACTACTTAGATCCCCACGACTCTCCCTATATCTCTGACTGTAATATCCATTTTGGACAGCCCTAGAACACCACTAACTCATCCCAAGCTTCCCTAACTTATTCACTGTAATATCCTATTTAGGGAAGCCCTAATAGCCTTCTTACCCACCTATCATATCCTAAGGTCACTTCCTTTCCTTCCTATCTTACCCACTCACTAACTCCTCACCTCAAATTTGTCCATAAACCAATTTAAAGTGGCACAAAGACACCCTAAAGGGATTGTATATAAACAATCATTCCCAACCATACTTAAATAAATTTGACAGTGGTATATAAACATCCATAACTTGGAAAAATACTAGAAAAGTCCTTGAATTTCTTGCAAGTCATTGTGTCATCAAAATCCAAGTGAATATACTTCTTATCATTCCTACTTGACTAGAAATTACATTTTGGAGTGTCATAAGACATTTTACTTGACTGGAAATTACATCTTGGACTATTGTAAGACATTTTACTTGACTGGAAATTTGATTTGGTTTAACAGTCCCATTGGCTTGGAAACTTGTCACTTATAAAATTGTTTATCAATGATGTTTACTTAAAAATATTTTACCTTTGTCTTGACAAGCTAAAAAGTGAAATATAGGACTATCATAATGCTAAATGCTTGGCTGGAAATACTTTTTCATTGATTGCAAAATAGGTTGACTTTGTACGATATGATGATAACGTCCCATCAACACAACTAGCATGCTTCAACCAAATGCATAATTGAAATGAAAACACCCCATAATGATAACGTCCCATAAAAATTGTTCTTCCTTGACAAATAAAAAATGAAACATGTTCATGAATATGTGTATTCTATAACAATCTATTGAGCTCTTGCAATTTTAACGATCTATTGTACTTGTTGTAATTTTAACAATTTAAGGTTTAGCATGCATAACCTAGGGTTTAGAATCAACAAGGAAACCATAACCCTAACTGAATTGTAAAGGTTATCATGCATAAAATAGGATTTATAATCAATGAGGAAACCCTGATAGGTAATATCCTATTTAGGGAAGCCCTAATAGCCTTCTTACCCACCTATCATAGCCTAAGGTCACTTGCTTGCGTTCCTATCTTACCCACTCACTTCCTATCTTGTCATCCCTATTGATCCTTCCTTTGGTAGAGACATGTTCTTTTTGGGTGTGAAATCATGGTTTGAAGGGTAAATTTGGGCCCATTAGAGGTAATGGCATACTAGGAGACCAACGGAGTCAACGGCTCGTCGATCTGACCCTAGGTTGTCGAGTTATGTCGAGTTGCAAGTCGCATAAAAATGTCATTCCAAGACACTTGGTCACTCTCAGTCCGGGAGCAAAAAACCAAATGGAGCAGCAATATTGCATGTTGTTGGCTCCAACATGTGTGTTTGGCCAATGCCGACATGGGAACACCACCAAGACTGGCATAGAGAAGGGTTTTTCAGAGTTGCCCCACCAATGCAAGAGTTCGATTGAAGGAAACTGAGAAAAAACCTAGTTTACAAAACTGATGCATAATGGAGTCACTAGTCCATTCAAATGTGGTGGAGAGGGCCCAATATAGGTAATGGCATTCCAGGAGACTAACAGATTCGACAGCTCATCGATCCAACCTCCGGCTGCCGAGTTATGTCAAGTTGCAAGTCACATGAAAATGTCATTCGTGGACGCTTGGTCACTCTCAGTCCGAAAGTGAAAAACCAAATGGAGCAGAAAGATTGCATGTCATTGGATCCAACAGATGTGTATGGCTAATGCTGACATGGGAACACCACCAATACTGGCACAGAGGACGGTTTTTCACAGTTGACGCACCAATGTGAGAGCTGCATTGAAGGAAACTAAGCAAAACCCTAGTTTACGAAAATGATGCACAATGGAGTCACTGGGACATGTAAACATAGTGGAGAGGGCCTAGTAGAGGTAATGGAATGCCAGGAGACCAATGGATTCAACGTCTCGTTGATCCGACCTCCAGTTTTCGAGTTATGTAGAGTTGCAAGTCGCATGAAAATATCATTTAAAGACACTTGGTCATTGGTCACTCCTAGTCCGGGAGAAAAAAAAACAAATAGAGCAGGAATATTACATGTCATTAGCTCCAATAGGTGTGTATGGCCAATTTCAACATGGTAACATCACCAATACTAGCACAAAGGAGGGTTTTTCAGAGTTGACACACCAATGCAAGAGTTTCATTGAAGGAAACTGAGCAAAAAACTAGTTTATGAAACCGATGCACAATGGAGTCACTAGGCCATGAAAATGTAGTGGAGAGGGCCCACTAGAGGTAATGGCATGCTATGAGACCAACAGAGTGAATGGCTCATCGATCTAACCTTCAGTTGCCGATTTATGTCGAGTTGAAATTCGCATGAAAATGTCATTGAGGGACACTTGGTTACTCTCGGTCTGGGAGCAAAAAAACAAACGAAGCAGAAAGATTGCATGCTGTTGGCTCTGATAGGTGTGTATGGCCAATACCAACATGGGAACACCACCAAGACTAGCACAGAGAAGGTTTTTTCAGAGTTGATGCACCAATGCGAGAGTTGCATTGAAGGAAATTGAGCAAAACCCTAGTTTACGAAACCGATGCACAATGGAGTCATTGGGTCATGCAAACATGGTGGAGATAGCCCTCTATAGGTAATGGCATGCTAGGATTCCAAAGGATTCGACATCTCATTGACCAGACCTCTGGTTGTCGAGTTATGTCGAGCTACAAGTCAATGAAAATGTCGTTTAGGGACACTTGGTCACTCTCAGTCCGGGATGACATGCTAATTGTTGGGCATGGTAAGAGCATTAATAAAAGGTTGAAGAAGGGATTGGGAAGTCAATTTTCAATGAAGGCTTTGGGTCCAACACAAAAAATATTGGGCATGAACTATATTTCTCCAAAAAACGATAGAAGACATGTTACTTATAAAGACATAATTTGAGTTGTCCCAGAAGACTTAAGATGGGTGTATTTAGCTATGGTATACGATAGAAACTATATCTATCAAACATGAAAACTATTTGACCTTTATATGTGTTATGGGTGATTCCATGAAGATGGGTAACACTTTTTGGCCAAATTTGGCGATGAAAACCTGATTTTTTACTCATGTGCTAGATAGAAGCCCTCAAA
>LPNX010266938.1:0-69457 GCA_001517045.1 Pseudotsuga menziesii
CTATTGCATATTGGAGAAGATTGATTTCTGGAGTCTAGCTGTCTGTTGTGGTACCCCAAGCCATAGGAATTTCTCTCCGTAACACTGTGGTAGGTAAGATCATTGGCAAGAATGTTTCGATTCAGGTGATTGAGCGGTGGCTCAACTCTTCTTGTGATGAACATTTGGGGGTGCTCCCGGAGCTAGAGGGCTTGACCAGGGGATGGTTTTCCCTTAACTTCACCCAACAGGAGTAGGTGAATTGGGTCCTGGTGCCAAAACTGGTCAATCAACCAATGTCCTGTTCTGCTTAAATTATGGACACCTAACTTTGATGCCTCTCGCGAAAGGGTGGACAAGGTGCGATTTGGGTTTGGCTTCCGAGCTTTCCATGACAATACTGGTCTGAGGAACACTTCTCTTTTATTGTTAATATTTTGGGTACTTTTCTGGAGGTGGATATGTCTTTCAAGGTTACTAAGCTGCGCAGGGTGGCCCGGATTCTTGTGAATATCAATGTGTACGAGGGTTTGTATGAAGAAATACACCTGTCATGGGGATATAGTTTCTTTAAGCAGAGGTTGGATTACGAAAATATCCCTTTTCGTTGTCGCAGGTGTCACACTTATGGACACCTGGCAGTGGATTGTAGTTTGGGGGTGCGCACAATTAATGGTTGAGGTCCTTAGCGGGGTCACCGAGGGATTGGTTCGAGTCATGGGGTGTCATCGCCTTCCATGGGACCCTCTTCATCTGAGGCTAAGGAGATGCACACGGAGACGGTGGCTCCTGTTTCTACAGCGAAAAAAGAGATTCGTTGTTTGGAGGTTGTGGTGGTAGGGGCGACTGCTGAAGAACATACGGGCTTGGGGCCGATTCCACTAGGTACTTTTTCCTTTTCCCCTTCTCCGTCTTTAAATTTTTTTGCAAATAATTTTTAGGTATCTGGGATGGACTAGATGGGGGATGAATTAAGGAAACTTTCTATTTATCCACTCCCTTTGGTTGACTCCACCCCTTCCACTGCTGCAATTTTAGAGGAGGTACCACAAAATCCCCTAGACTCTGCTGAGATTGATGAAGGACCTCCCAACCAACCTACCTCTGCTGTTTCTGGCTATTTCCTTAGGTCGGGGATTAAAAACCCCCCTGGGGGATTAGGGAAGGATTCTCTCCCATTGTCTCAGGGAAGGGGACGGAAATATTTTCTGGCTAAGGATCAGTCTAGGGCACAAAAGGACTTGACCGAGGGGAAACGATTATCTATTGAACGGGCACTTAGAGTAGTGCAGGCCCAGAAAAAAGGCCGTCGATGAAGATTATGTCCTTTAACTTTCAGGGTCTGGCAAGTCCCCTTAAAATACCTGCATTGCGGTGGGTGGTTGATTTAGAACACCCAGATATTATGTTGTTACAGGAAATGCTTGGTGGTGGTGATGTGACCAAGGAGAAGTTGGAGAATTGGTTTCGTGGTTGGACTTTTGTGACCTTGGATGTTCGGGGTCGATCAGGGGGTCTTGCGATGGGTTGGGACACCCATGTGGTTAAAGCCCTAAATATTTGGGGCATGGATTCGGTTTTGGGAATGTCGATGCAGGGTTTGGATCATGGGGATCCTATTGATGTCTTCAACATTTATGGTCCTTATATTAACTGCATTCCTTTCTAGGAAAATATTTTCTCTCTGGATTTGTTTTGTGGGGATTTGGCTGTTATTGGTGGAGATCTAAATTTTTTGTGGGACATGTGGAGGTTTGGGGGCCATATGCTCGTCCGGACCTTCATTCGGCATACTTTACTCAGAAGCTCGTTGAGAGAAACTGGCTTGACAATGAACCTGTTGAACTGAAGCCGACGTGGCATAACAATAGGTGTGGGGATGGGCATGTGGCTAAATGACTTGACCGATTTTTGGTTAGTGAGAAGATGGTGGAACAAAAACACTATATGAAGCAATGGGTGGGATGTGGGGGTCACTCTGATCATCTGCCCATTTTTCTGGAATATTGAAATGGGCCGGTTAAACCCCCCAGCCCTCTCAAATTCAATAAGACTTAGCTAAAGGATGAATCCTTTCGACAGTTGATTCTCTCCAATTGGGTCTCCTTTAATCCGAACATCAGATTGTCGGCAAATTTTCAATTTGCAGAGAATTTTTCCTGGTTGAAAGGGCTTATTAAGCAATGGGCGGTGGAAAAGCAGAGAAGAGAAGATATTGAGCTGCAACAGATTGAAATGGATATTGAATCCATTATGGACTCGGATGATGGGGGTATGCTGAATCAGGAGTCTAAGGACATCCTGGTTGGTCTGGTGGGGCGTAGGAACACACTACTATTGGATAGGGAGGAGACTTGGCATTTAAAGAGCAGGGATATTTGGCTGGCATGTGGGGATGAAAACACCAAGTTTTTTCATGCCTATGCCAAGGGAAGGAAAGTTGTGAATACCATTTGGATCCTGGTGGATGATTGAGGTTGGAGGAGGGAAATGTTTGAGGAATTGGCTAAGACTAGGGTTGAACATTTTCAAAAATTATTCAAGGCCCTGGCTGGGGCACATATTGCAGAGATCATGCAAGTTGCTCAAGTCTTTTCAAGGTTCGTAGGGGAGGAGGAAAACAATTCGTTGATGGATGAAGTTTTTGAAGAAGAACTGAAAGTGGCTCTTCAGATTTTTTATAGGGACAAAAGCCCTAGACCTTACGGATGGACCATCGAATTCTTTATTGACCTATATGATATCTTGGGGGCCGACATGCTAAAAGTGGTGGAGGGTTCCTGCCTATCTGGTAGGATCCCTACCTATTTTAATTCGACCTTCATTGCACTTATCCCCAAGGTGGATAACCCTAAGTCTCTGCATGATTTCATACTTATTTCACTATGTAACTGTATATACAAAGTTATCACTAAGGTTATTTCCCAGAGGTTGAAGGACCTATTGTCTGACCATATTTCTGGTGAACAATTTATATTCCTTAAAGGAAGACAAATTCATGAGGCTATTGGTGTGGCGCAGGAAGGTCTTCACAGTATGAAGACCTGCAAAATCAAGGGGGCAATTTTGAAGATTGATCTCTCTAAAGCATATGATAAGGTAAGCTGGCTTTATATACATATGCTACTAGTTCATCTTGGATTTGGGATTGCTTTTGTTAGGTGGGTCATGAGTTGTATTACTACTGTGTCTTTCTCTATTCTGATCAATGGGGCTGCATCCCCCTTCTTTCATGCAGAGAGAGGTTTGCGACAGGGATGTCCATTATCTCCTTTACTTTTTCTGCTTGTGGCTGAAGGTTTAAGTTGTATTCTAAAGAAAGCACATCAAGATGATCATTTGCTTGGTATAGCTATTGCTCCACATATGCAGATTACACATCTACTGTTTGTGGATGATGTACTTATTTTTTGTTCAGGGACTGTTCATGATGTCAATACTATCTCCGGAATCCTTGGCCTATTTTCCACTGCAACTGGCATGGAAATAAATGAGGGGAAGTCTTCAATGACTAATCACGGTATGGATGAAGTGGAAGTAAGACACGCTTCAACTCTTTTCCCATATATTCGTGTCACACTTGATGAGGGACTAAAATATCTGGGTTTTATGTTGAAACCAAACAACTATTTGAAGAAGGACTGGGTGTGGCTGATTGAGAAGATGGAGAAGCATCTTCATTCTTGGAGCCATCATTGGCTCTCTAGAGCAGGGTGACTCGTTCTGGTTAAGTTAGTTTTGGAAGCTATTCCTATTTATTGGATGTCTCTTTCTTGGATCCCACTGGCTACACTAGATAAAGAACGTAGAATTTGTCTACATTTTCTGTGGAGCGGTCACAAGGATGCTTTGGTTTCACCATGGGTCAGATGGGAGAAGATCGCTAAGCCAAAATCCCTGAGGGTATGAGGCCTTAAAAATATCTTCCCTTTTGCGATAGCACTGGAAGCAAAAGGGGGTTGGCGTTTGATCCATTCGAAAAATCCGTGGACCAGGGTTATGACTAAAAAATATATTTCTCCTGCTTTTGTTGTGGACTAGATAAGGAGCCCTCAAAAAGAACACAAGGGTGGATCGGTCATCTGGAAAGCTGTGAACAAACCCTTTGTTTTTATTGAAGAAAACTTGATTTGGAAGGTGGGTAATGGAAGGATAGTGTGGGCTAGCATTGATCGGTGGCTCAGATGTAATGGCAGATTTAGACTATCTGATCCTTTGGTGGCCTCTCTGAGGCAGCATGGTGTTCACTTTCTCTACCAGCTAGCAGCTATTGTACAAGTGGTCCACTGTTCACAGTCTTGGCGACCAGTATCTGATTTTGTATTGAATGACCAGGAAAGGATTGAACTGATCCGGTATATGGGAGATTTGCGATCATGCATGATTAAACTTTGGGTGGCGGAGGATGAACTCATTTGGAATGGGGCCTCTACTGGGAACTACACTCCCAAGGAAGGATATAAATTTTTGAGTGCACAAAATTATGATGTGCGGCCTGTGTGGTGGTGGAAAAAGATTTGGAAATTCCACTATCCCCCCAAAACGTGTCTTTTTTGGTGGTGTGTATTAGAAAATAAAGTCCCTTGCTGGGAAAACCTTATAAAACGGGGTTTCCATGGTTCGGGATGGTGTGCTCTGTGCCAGAATGTGAGGGAATCGACTGCTCATCTATTCCTCTCGTACCCATATTGTGTGGAGGTGTAGAAAGAATCTTGTGCACTGCTGTGATTGAATCCGATGTGTATATGGGAAGGGGCCACTATCATGTTGGCCTGGGAACATTGGCGTAGAATGGGTTCTTCAGATGTTATGACTATTCTTCCTCTTCTGGTGATGTGGGGTATATGGTTGGCCAGGAATAAACTTGTCTTCTTTGGGAAAGAATGTACTCCGGCTATCACTGCTGGGTTGGTTTGTGGGATTGCTACTACATTTCCAACACACCTGAAGGTTAAAAAATAGAGGGAAGTACTGGAACTTGAGATTGATTGGACTAATCCCTGGGGTTTATTTGATGGTGCCTCACAAAACAACTTGTGTGGAGGTGGTGCTATTTTACATTTGGATGAGAATCAATCCTTTGAATGGATTACAAGTTTGGGGGTGGGCAGTAACAATCGTGCTGAACTTTTAAGCCTTCAATTACTCCTCATATTTGCAGCTGAGAAGGGGTGTAGAACCATTCAGATTTTTGGTGACTCCTTAAATGTGATCAATTGGGTTAAAAGAATTCAAACTTGCAGTGACCTTCTGTTAGGCAACATTTTACTATCTATTTGGGAAGTAATGGAATACTTTGATCTGATTTCATTCATACATGTATACAGGGAGAACAAATGCGAGGCAGACACTGCATCGAAGGCGGGGCTCCTGTTGGATCCAGGCATCTGGAAGGTTAAGGAATGGCTAGGTGATGAAGCATTCGAATACTACCATCGCCCCTTTTTTGATCTGGTGGTGACCTGAAGTTTTGTGTGTTTACATATAACAGTTATACTTTATTTTATTTGCTGAGACTATATCAAACTTGCTTCTTGCATATATTTTCAGCTACATATCATGATCGCATTTGATAGGATGGGATGATATTTTTTGGTGTGGGCAGGGCCCAGTTTTTTTGGCAACATTGTATGTATTTTCTAGAAATCTGATGGATGGATTAGATTGGTTTTCATGGAATTGTTTATCAGTCATGGTTGGTGAATTAGAATATGCATTGCATATCTACAAAATGTAATTTTGTCTCTCTACAGATGATATAAAATTATGCTTTTTTTCCTTGGAAAAAAAATAAATACAAGTGAATACATTTCGAAGTTACAATTACATCAACACTCCCTCTTAACTAGGAAGGTATTCTCTCAACACAATTTATCAACACAAGTCTTCTTCTCAATATCATCTGGATCATCATCGAGTCCTCGTCATCTTCACCTTCAAGTCATCTCTATCTTCAAGTCACCTTCATCCTCAAGTCATCTTCACCTGGATCTGGATCATCACTCGATCTGGATCATCATCACTGGATCTGGATCATCCCTTGATCTAGACCATCTCTGCTGGATCATCATCACTGGATATTCACGGGTGCTATCTCATGATTCTTTTCATCAAAGGAAGTTCTATAGATCCAGCCCTTTTTTATGCTGGTTGTAGACCTAGCCTCCATGTAGGTCTTCTTCCAACACTTATATATGACCCTAAGTAAGAATGGCCTTCCTAGCACTTATATTTGATCATGTAGGAAGAAATCCTATAATAATATTAGAAAGGCACACCCAACACTCACATCTAACCATGTGGGAACACCTCCCACAACCCTGTTAGAAAGACCCAACACTCACATCTATCAACCAATGTCGAAAAGGCTCAGCACTTACACTCGGCCATGTGAGGAACCAATCCTCCATGCCGAAAGGCTCTACACTGACATCTGACAACCAATCTCAAAAGGGCTCAGCACTTACATTTGACCATGCAAGGAACCAATCGATCATGTCGAAAGGGCTATGCACTTACATCTGACAACCAATGTTAGAAGGGCTTGCACTCACATCTGATCATGTAGGAACCAATCCTACAATCATATCAGAATGGCCCCCAGTCTCAGACTGAGCTACCTGGTAACTGACCAGGTGCCTCCATTCCAAGAATGGCATTCAACGCTTACTTCTAATCATGTAGGAACCAATCATACAGTCACATTAGAATGGCTCAGCACTCACATCTTACATGGAAGGAACTAATCCTCTCACCATGATAGAATGGCTCAGCCCTTACATCTGACCATGGAAGGAACCAATCCTCTCACCATGTCAGAATGGATCTGGGTCTCATCATTTCCCCTTGGAGGAAACCTCGATCTTGAGAACACCAAGCGTCTCCCTGAAGTATTCAAACTTCACCCTAGCCAATGGCTTTGTCAACACATCAGCTATTTGTTCCTCCATCACAACATACTGGAGCTTCACTGTTCCCCTCCGCACCATATCCCTGATATAGTGATACTTGATCTCAATATGCTTCGACTTGTCATGGCACATTGGATTCTCTGACAACTTCATGCAACTCTAGTTGTCACAATGTATACAAGAAGTATCCATCTGGAGATCAAATAAATTAGATAGTAGCTTCCACAGCCATTATGCCTCACAACTAGCTGAACAAGCTGTGACATACTCTGCTTCATTTGTACTCAGTGCTACACAAGATTGTTTCTTGCTAAACCAAGAAATCACACCTGATCCCACACTGAAGCAACACCTTGAAGTGCTCTTCCTATCGATGGAACTGCCTGCCCAATCTAAATCAACATAACCCTCCAGGTTAATCTTCTGATTCACCTCATACTTGAGCCCATAATCAATTGTACCCCTCAGGTACCTCAAAGTATGCTTTGCATCAATCAAGTGAACATGTCTCGGATCTGTCAAGAACTGGCTCAAGGTTTTCACAGCAAAGCAAATGTCTAGTCTTGTTTTCATCAGATACATAAAGGACCCAATCATCTGACGATACATCATAGTATCAACCATCTCTGATGAAGCATCACTCAATAGCTTCAGGTTCGATGCCATAGGTGTGGTCATGGCCTTGCAGTCCATCATCCCAAACCTCTTCAGGATCTCTACTACATACTTCCCTTGTCCGAGGGAGATTCCATCTACATTCTGCCACACCTCCATGCCTAGAAAATAATGCATCATACCCAAGTCCTTCATTTCAAACTTGGCAGCAAGCTTTCTCTTTGTATCAGAAATCAACCCATCCATACCTGTTACAAACAGATCATCTACATATAGTAGGAGCATCACTGGTTTTCCATCTTCAACCTTATAGTAAAGGTTGGAATCTACTTTAATTTTGGTAAAGCCCAATGTAACGTCCCCAACCCTCCAACCGGCGAAGAGGACGCTACCAAACAAACAAAAACCTCTGGGAAAATAGCCCCATGAAGATGAACATACATATAATGCTGATATAAAATGATTAGAATATAAAACATGCTAAGATACGTAAAACATACAAGGATGCATAGTTACTCAACATACAGCCGAAGCAAGCATATACATTCCAGCATCAACATGTTCATCATTATGATTCATTAGACATTTGACAGTAAATGTAAATGTAGAAGCAAAATGGACAACAATGTTTATCTTATAAATATCTCGCCCCGCAACCAGCTACGTCACTGCAATGTTCCACCCAACCATAGGCCAGCATGCTCATCAATCTCTCAGCAACACTACCACCCTCAAACTGGGCATGATTCCTCAAGGAATAAGGGTCAAAGCAGGATTACACATAGCCAAGGTAAACAAATCAGCCAAGCCCACACAGTAGGGTTTATCAGGCCGTCAAGGAACTAGGAAAGGCTAAATTCTAAGCTGGTGGTCTCAATGGAGAACTAAGGATGCCTATACTAGAGCTAACCTAACTTCTACGACATCCACACACCCAACACCAGGAATCAGTCCCTTCTCTGCTTCATAGTCCCTTAGGCCCTGACTTATCCTTTTTTTTTATTACTCTTCAAGGGTTGTGGAGAAGAAATCCAGTAGTCTAACTCTGTCTGAGTGGCTCCCAAACACCAGATTTCTCAAGCATATCTAGCCTCTAATCCCACTCTAAACAGTCTGAAGACCCACCATTTCATATCAGCAATAAAACAAGCAGTTCACAGGTCTATGAAGAAGATAAAGACAACAGGGTGACAACCCCAAACGAAAAGGTGAACATAGCTCAAGTCAACAAGATGACTCAGAGTTTTTCTTGTCCCTAGTGTGGCCAAAACAACTCAGCAGTAACCCCACAAGATAATTCCACACGTAGCAAGAAAAACTAGTGAAAAATATACAACCCAATCCCATACTGAAGCAACGGTTACCTTACACAGTCCGCAGATGGGGAAGAAGACGAATTCCCAGCATTGACAGGGAAATCATATAAACAACAGAGTAATGCCCCTCAGGTTTCTCTTCCAGCTTGCCACAGGATATCACAATCCCCCAACCCCTACGTGAGGTAAAACTATCTGATTTCTAGCATGTGCATGAGGATTAAACAAAACAATGGGGAAATTCCCCCAAGCGATGCGTGAGGAAGTAGGATCTCCCTCTCTCTCTACATGTAGATTACCAGAACAACTCGTGGTGGGAGGAAAACCAACACCCTCCTGTGCGAGAGTGAGCCAGACCCCAAAACCTCCGAAGAAGTGGGATCATGGAAGAGTGGAGTGAGTCTTTTCTTCTGCCCCACGCGATGTGAAGAGGAAGAGGCCACTAGTGGAGTGGGTACATGGGAGAGGACTGATAGTCCTACCACACCCACCACTACTCAGCAATAACTACTCCCAGACAGCAGAAATTAAATGGGTGTTTGACACATGGCAAACTCCCAATGACCCCCATGGGTTGGACAACCCCCCCCCCCTTAACCTTAGGAATCATGCCCTTTTCATTTAATGTTGCACCGTCGTAGCTGGCTATAGGTTTATTTAAATTGATGTGCATATTTACATGATGCCAAAACTGTAATGTGTCGGATACCATGATATACCATCGGCAACGATCCCCATTACTGAAACATACACAACCAAATCGATGGTGGGGATTTTTCCTTTAGCTCCACACCATGATTAATTATAAAATATACATCATGTACCTTTTAATGCAAGCGAGGGTAAAACCAGGTTATTACAATCCCCTCCCCCTTGGAATAACATCATCCTTGGTGTTCCAATACATAGGAATGCATATACCATTTTCACATTCAAAATTTCAAAATTTTGTAGATCTATCCCATGTTCAATTATTTACTTTGAACCTTCAGGACCAAGCCCCTTGGCTTCCACAAGCTTCTCCTGCTGGTTCTCAGCTTTCGGCTCATCCCCAAGTCGAGGAACTTTGTGGCTGCTACTCTCTTTATGCTCCCTCGTTGGGAAGTCCCGGCGTAAATAATGTCCTCCACATTTCCAACATTTCGCTGGCTGCTTCATCCTTACCTGCTCAACATCCTTTGAGTCTTCATGCCTAAAATTTTTCTTAATGGATCGCTTGGATGAATGTCCCATCATGGATCCACTTTCCTTGCCTTTACTGATTGCTCCCAGAAGGATTTTTACCTCCTTTTGCAAACAAATAGAGTCTTGCAAAATCTGGTGGTTCATCTCATTCTTCCTTTTTGTGTATCTTGAGCATCTCTCCAAGATTCTCTTGGGTCTTGGCAATTGTTTGAAGGAGACTTCCATCCAAACACAACAGCTTTTGGTCAACTGCCATGATCAATGTGCGTCACTGGATTTCACTTTTCTCACCTATGAAATGCATCATTGAAATTTTGTTAGACCAAGCATAATATAGGCATTAAAATCAGTCAATTAATTGCCCAATTGGCATGACAGTCCAAGTCTCAACAAGGAGACTTTCATATTTTTCATCCCTTCCCAGCAGGCACATGAGCTCATTCATGTCCATTCTTGGGCAGGGAATTAACTATTCTAGAATTCATAATTTACTTTAAGCAAATAAACACATTCTATTTTTAGTCATACATGCATTCAACAATCCTTTGTTTTCACAATGCATAAGTATATATATATATATAATCAAAAGGAAAGAGAGAGCAGCAAGACTTTTTCCCCTCTTTGTTTTGTTCCATGCTGGAACCCACACCACCGCTGTGGTTTTCATGCTCTCAGCCTCTTTCACTTCACTGTGAATGCTGGACCAATCCCTCTTGGTCATGACACTTAGTGTCTCCAGTCTATTTCAGACCTCTCAACCATGGAGCCTCCCCATATGGTTTGTCTCAGCTGCTAGGACCTTCACAATCTCATTAGAACCTCTTTCATTACTTCTCATTCTGAGGTCTTTAGAATACTCACATGCACCCCTAGGATGCTTTCATAGTCCTCGCTTCCAGCGATACCTATATTCAAACATTGAATAAATTCACATGTTTAGTTTATTCTCATTGATTTTTTTTTTTAATCTCTTAAACAAGAGCTTAAAACATCATAACCAAATCATATACACATGTAAGTTCACAAGGAAGGAATTGCAAAATAATCCAATACTTATCTGTATTGTGTGTTTCCTCTCTGGTCCATAGGATCCTGCTTCTCTTTGCAAACCTTGGGATTACCTATGGACTTGGATGTTAGGTCAGCATGCAGGCTGCTTCACAACATCCTTTTATATATATCAAGCACAGTCAAGACAACCTTCAGTTGGGTTTATCAGACTGTCAACAAATCGCCTGCACTTATATCAACAACCAATCATCATCCAAGCCAACGCAGTAGGGTTTATCAGGCCATTAACAATAACACATACACTTATATCAACAATAAATGACCATTTCCAGGTTTCATCTCCAGCCATGAGCTCTAATTCCATTTAGTGTACAACACCAGACTACATCTGCTTAGCCTGACAACACAAACAATATAAGCAAACTCACCAGCGTTATTGCTCTAAAACTGTAACCATACTTCACATCATTCACTATTAATTATTGAGACACCAGGAGTGCATCCACTCCCTAGGGTGTAATCAATATTGAAAACCCTTTCATGGTCCGACATCGGGAAAGTGTGCACCCTTTTCCAGTGTGTGCCATGTAGGCCCTATTCATACTCAAGCAATCGGTCATCATGGAAATAAAATCAAAACATGTTCTGCATATGGAATTTTAATAATTTGACCTACATATTCTTAGCTAGGGTCACAGAACACTTATCCATTTGCCGAGGCAGTATGTTGAGGAGGAATGGGGGCTCCCTTCTCTGAGTTGACAGTCCCTCGGTTTTCCATCCCAATTCCTCTTTACATTTCATATCCGCACATGTCTTACCGACATAACCTATACCATCTCACTTGTGTTTCTTACCAAACATGTAGTGCATATTAGACATTTCCAAAATGTCCAATGGAGTTTCACCCGAAACCCATTTCCAAGATAAGGGAAAACCTTCCCATGAAGTTTGGCTCCTGCAGGCCATCACACATGATCTTCTTGCAGTGTGTACCCTTGGCACATTCATCAAGTAGCCAAACAGTCAATCATTATCTTATAATACAATCCAAATTTGATTGTTCCATAACCAAGCAATGACATTAGTAATTAAATTCAATGAGAATTTACAACTATGTTTACTACAGAAATTGGTTTTCTTGGCAATGAGGTGATCCTCAATTGTGGTTCTCTTGTAAGCAGCACCACTATTCCCATTATAATTTTATGCTTACTAGCATAACATGAATACCCACTTACAATGCATCCTTCTGACACAATCTTATGCAAGCCAATAGTGATTAGTAGTTGTCAGCAATTTCTCAAATCCGAAATTCACAAATTCAAATTTAACAACTCATTATGCATACAAACTATTTTCACAGCCATGAGACTCTTCTCATAAGGTTTGGCTCTTTCACATGGTAGATTCCAGCATTTGTCATGGTGTTACTCTCATTTCCATGCTCTAAACAATCTAGCTAAAACCTGAAATTCAATTAGCCAAACACTTTGTAAGCCTGGATGCATATAACCTTTTCATTGCTGCAACCATCACTGAAGCATTTTCAGAATTTATAAAATTCAAATACTTCCAGCTATTAATCACATCAATATTACCAAAACTCGTTTGCTTCCCACAATCATTATCATACTTTAAATTACAGGGTACAATTCCCTCATTTATGTAATTTAAATGAAAGGCTTAGATACTTCTTACTTCACAAGCATATCATTTGTACCACCTTGCCCTTCCATAGAGCATTTCCACCAGCCAATTGATCCTGACTACCCTATTCATGCACTTACTATCCTGCATTCATAACAACTCTTGAAATGGTTCTAGAATTGTCATTAATTCATCATTTCCGCCATTAGTTATTCATAATGTCACATGCACTATCGCAATGCATTCATGCGATGCATCACAACATTTGCACCCATACTTATGTAATCAGTTACTCACACCCTTCATATGCATCCATTCAATGCATAACTAAAATATTTATAAAATATTTTAATGCATATCCACCCAATGCTACCTTGCATTGATTCGAGAATACTATGCATTCAAACATACCATGCATAGCCTAACCATGACTACTTCACATAGGATGCATGACTATAATCAAGATCATCAGTGCTTACTTTCCTTGGGCTACTAAGCTCATAACAACATAATATAGGCATGACACATTTCTATATGAATGCAGTATAAAATTCAAATACCCACATGGTATGAGACCTCTTGCTTTCACCACTCCATGCAATTGTCATAATTACACCATTCATTACCTTCATGGGTCCTACTTACACCCTTGACATTACCAGTTTGGTTGGTCCTTTGCAGGAGATTGCAGAATTTGCTCACCAACTTTTGATTTTGGACTTGTTGCCTTATCCCTTTCTCCATAGGGTTTCTAGTCACATTCGTCAACATTAGCAACATATTCAGCCATGTCCATGTTGTCGTTGGTTATTCCACTAATACCAACATCAATGCAATAATTATCATTAGTGGCTCATTATAAATGTATAATTCTCACTATTCTTACCAACATGTAATATCTTATGCATGAAAGGCATATCCTCATACATTTCATGTATAAAATTTGTAATCATAATTATCAAGACAGGGTTTAAGTAAATTTCTCTTTTCAAGTCCCTCATCCTTGCATGGAACTCCTCTTCCACACAATAGCTGGTTTGACTTCATGGTCTTGCTACCTCTAGGCATGCAATTCCCAGATTTGTCCATATTGACAGCAACACATTTCTCTTTCAAGTAATCACTAGCACTTTGCTGCTCCACACTTAAATTCTGGTGACTCTCCCTTGTTTCCTGTTGGATAAGCTTTCCAATGCCTATCAACATGCTTCATTCTGACCGCGGGTGTGAAAACCTTACCACTTCAAAAATGATGCTTTTTACCAAATGTATTCTGGTTTGAAATGTCAACCTCAGCCACCTAGAATTATCTTCCTTTTTAGCCCTGTAATCCACTAGCAGTCTGCTGAAAATCCATTGAAAAATCCCACTTGAAAACCCCAAAAATTCCTTTTCCCCAACCAGACCTCTTTCCAACTAAATTTTTGACATTTCGGCAATCAAATCAACAATTTCCTCCAGCGCTCATCTGCTTCCTTGACAACTAACATCTTCCACTGTATCGGACCTTCCATCTTCTAAGCTTCCAGACGGCATCGGCAATGCCAATCATTGTTCATCCGGTCTCTTCCCCACTATCTTTTCGGCGTTTCAGTGATCAAATTGTCTAATTCCTCTGCTGCTCATCGACAGTCAGGCACACTGTGCATCGGGTGGCTAGTCCTCACTATTTCCGCAACGATGGCTAATGAACCTTCTAGGGTTTCTATGGTTTGCAATCTATCAGTGGTTGGATCCTCCAAGAAATACCGTGTCGGCGATCAGATCCTCTACCCGTAGGGCGGCTAGTTCTCTATGCTTGTGCAACGGTGGGTAGCAAACTAACTAGAGTTTCTGTGGCCATAACTCTGTTGGCGATCAGAACGACTAGCAACTGTAATCTTTCGATCGACAGCCGGAAGCACTAACTGCTGCAGCGTTGAGAGGTTAGTCTTCTAGGTAGCCGCAACTATAGACATCGATCCTACTGCTGGTTTCACAAAACTTAATACCCCATCAGTCGTCGGAAGGACTAACCACTACGCATCGACGACGAAATCCACTATCTTCCACCGATCGCTGATGGGTTTCGACACTGAGATAAATTTTTAAAAAAAAATCTTCTTTACATCGGCTTCTCCTTCAACCAATAATCATCGATCTACTTTACTAGACCTTGGCAAATTCATCTTCTATCCGTCAGCGATCCCATCCTCTAGTCATCAGCGATCCCAACAACTAAACGTTTCCAATTTCCAATGATCCCATCCCTTAGGAAATTTTGGAAACTTTTTCTCTTGTATTATGCCGCATCGGCTGTCGAAGCAACTCTCAGATGCGGCATTGGTGATCAGGGACTCTACACATCGGAAGATTAGTCCACTAGAATTTTGCAATGGTGGGCGCATGAACCACTAATTCTTTCTAATGTTCATCGGCAACCAATACAACTAACATTTTTCGATGGAGACAAATACTTAGAAAAATTTCCGCAACTTTTCTTCTCTGTCTTCCGCCGCATCAACTGTCAAAGCAACTATCCGTCGGGTGGATAGCCCATTAAGTAGCCGCAGTGGTAGACGCATCATCAGCTAATCTCTTCTGATGTTCATCGGCAACTTCATCATCTAAGCATCAATGACTCAATCAACTAATCATCGTCGATCTCTAATGATTTCACGACTTAGAAAAATTTTCAAAATTTCGTCTCTGCGATTACTGTCGACGGTTCAACCCACTATCATCTTGGTTCTTCTGCTGTCATTTTGGTGATCCAAACAACTAATTTTCGCCGATCCAAATAACAAAACTTTGCCTCTCCAAACAACTAGCTGTTTCCGGTCAATCTACTAACCTCCGTGGACGTGCCATCGGTGATCCCTTCAACTTAGTGGCGTCGATCGCCGATGGTTGGAATCAAGTAGTCTTTCCACAAAAAGGGGCCAATATATCAGTGACCTTCAATTGATCTCCTCTGCAACTACGGCTCCTACTTCCAATGTTCTCCGTCGACGGCCGACGAACACATAGAAATTTTCCTGCAATTTTCTTCTGACTGGCTTCCATCGGGTGAGCTTTAGACTAGCTCTTCTGCTGCATCAGAAGAACTTCTCACTAAGTTTTCTGATGAGCTAACAATTCTGGCACTTAGAAATTTTTTTTGAATTTTCTTGTCATTCACCCATTTTCTCCTAGTTTCTTCTAGGCAGTAGGTACCCTTCCTCTATTAACTATTTCTCATGGCCCTCTAAGGCCCAAATGCTGCAACATAAGCTCTGTCACTGCATCTTCATGGCCCATTCAGGCCCATGCTGCAACCTTTGCTCTAATACCATATTGTAACATTTTCGACCCTCCGACCGGTGAAGAGGACACTACCAAACAAATAAAAACCTCCGAGCAAATAGCCCCATGAAGATGAACATACATATAATGCTGATATAAAATGATTAGAACATAAAACATGCTAATATACGTAAAACATACAAGGATGCATAGTTAATCAACATACAACGGAAGCAAACATATACATTCCAACATCAACATGTTCATCATTATGATTCATTAGACATTAGACAGTAAATGTAAATGTAGAAGCAAAATGGACAAGAATTCTTATCTTATAAATATCTCACCCTGCAACCAGCTACGTCACTGCAACGTTCAACCCAACCATAGGCCAGCGTGCTCATCAATCTCTCAGCAACACTGGAACCCCCGAGCTGGGCATGATTCCTCAGGGAATAAGGGTCAAAGTAGGCTTAGACATAGCCAAGGTACACAAATCAGCCAAGCCCACACAATAGGTTTTATCAAGCCGTCAAGGAGCTAGGAAAGGCTAAATGCTAAGCTGGTGGTCTCAATGGAGAGCTAAGGACGCCTATGCTAGAGCTAACTTGACTTCTAAGACATCCACACACCCAACACCAGGAATCAGTCCCTTCTCTGCTTCACAGTCCCTCAGGCCCTGACTTCCCATTTTTTTTAATACTCTTCAAGGTTTGTGGAGAAGAAAGTCAGTAGTATAACTCTATCTCAGTGGCTCCCAAACACCAGGTTTCTCAAGCATACCCAACATCTAATCCCACTCTAAACAGTCTGAAGACCCACCACTGCATACTAGCAGTAAAACAAGCAGTTCACGGCTCTATGAAGAAGATAAAGACAACAGGGTGAAAACCCCAAACAAAAAGGTGAACACAACTCAAGTCAACAAGACGACTCATATTTGTTCTTGGTGCTAGTGTGGCCAAAACAAATCAGCAGCAACCCCATAAGATAATTGCGCACATAGCAAGCAAAACCAGGGAAAAATCCACAACCCAATCCCATACTGAAGCAACGGGAACCTTACACAGTCCACAGATGGGGAAGAAGACAGATTCCCAGCATCGATAGGGAAAGAATATAAACAGCAGAGTCATGCCCCTTAGGCCATTCTTCCATCTTGCCGCAAGATATCACAATCCCCCAACCCCTGCATGAGGTAAAACCATCTGATTTTAGGCCTGTGCATGAGGATTAAACAAAACGATGGGGAAATTCCCCCAAGCGGTGAGTGAGGAAATAAGATATCCCTCTCTTTGTGTGTGGATTACCAGAAAAACTCGCCATGGGAGGAAAACCAGCACCCTCCTGCGCGAGAGTGAGCCAAACCCCAAAACCTCCGAAGAAGTGGGATCGTGGAAGAGTGGAGTGAGTCTTTTCTTCTACCCCACTCGATGTGAAGAGGAAGAGGCTGTTGGTGGAGTGGGTACATGGGAAAGGACTAACAGTCCTGCCACATCCACCACTACTCAGCAATAAATGGTCCCAGATAGCAGAAATTAAATGGGTGGTCGAGACATGGCAAACTCCCAATGACCCCCATGGGTTGGACAACCTTCCCCCTTAACCTTAGGAATCATGCCTTTTCATTTAACATTTCACCGTCGTAGCTGGTTGTAGGTTTATTTAAATTGATGTGCATATTTACATGATGCCAAAACTATAATGTGTCAGATAGCATGATATACCATCGGCAACGATCCCCATTGCCAAAACATGCACAACCAAATAAATGGTGGGGCTTTTACCTTTAGTTCCACACCATGATTACTTACAAAATATACATCATGTACCTTTTAATGCAAGCAGGGTCAAAACTAGGGTATTACACCCAAACTGGATAGAAAGCTGTCAATTCTACTGTACCATGTCCTGGGTGCCTGTTTCAAACCATACAGGGCTTTCTTCAATTTGCGCACACGAGACTCCCTGTCATGTGTCTCAAAACCAAGTGGTTGTTCTACATACACTTCCTCTTCCACTACACCATTCAAGAAAGCAGTCTTGACATCCATTTGGTGTATCTTCCATTTCATCACTGCAGCCAAAGTAAGTACTGATATGATGGAAGTGTATCTGGCTACAGGTGCAAAGGTTTCTTCATAGTTTATTCCTTCTTTCTGGGAGAAACCTAGAGCCACGAATCTTTCCTTATATTTCTCTATGCTACCATCTGCAGCATGCTTGATCTTGTAGATCCATTTGGAAGTTACAACCGACTTCCCTTATGGTCTTGGGACAACATCCCAAAGATCAATCTTCATGATTGATTGATACTCTTCAATCATAGCATCCTTCCACTCTGTTCATTATGCCGCTTCTTCATAATTGGAAGGTTCTTCATTGATAAAGTCACATAGTAAAGCTACATATCTGGAGCAGGATCTGGTTCTCTTTCTTTCTCTGTGATTCTCTTCTGGAGCCCCATATCTTTCTGCACCTTGGATAATTTCTCGTACCCAAGCAGGTTTCTTCTTGTGAGTATTCTTCTCCTGAAGTGGATCTATAGGTCTTTGTGGTTCTTCAAATTCTCAATATTCTTCTTGAATTTCTTTGTTCATGGTTGTATCATGAATTTTGGGTGCTTCTGCTTCTTCAGGATCTTCATAAGGTATTTTTTTAGATTTCTTGTAAGCTGTGTCTTCGTCAAATGTCACATCCTTGCTGATGTCGATCTTCTTGAATCCTGGGAAGTATATTCTATAAGCCTTCGAGCTTTCAGAGTATCCCACAAATATACCCTTCTTTCCTAAAGGATCTGGTTTCGTTCTCTTCTCTTTTGGAATGTGTATGTACACTAGACAACCGAATATTCTGAGATGGCTGACTTCTAGTTTCTTGCTGGAAAATACTTCTTCCGGTGTCTGGTTCTTGAGTACTCTATGTGGAGTACGGTTCTGTACATACACCGCTGTTCTAGCAGCTTCTTCCCATATATGCATGGGAAGATCCTGATCATGAAGCATTTCTCTTGCAGCTTCCATGATAGTTCTATTCTTCCTCTCTGCAACCCCATTCTGTTGTGGATTATATGGAGTGGATAACTCCCTCTTAATCCATGATTCTTTGCATAAGTATTTGAATTCATTTGATGTGAATTATCCACCATTATCTGATCAAAAGTTCTTGATCTTCTTTTTTGTGTGGTTTTGAATCAAGGCTTTTAATTCCTTGAACTTGCTGAATACTTCATCTTTGTTCTTCATGAAGTAAATCCATGTCTTCCTAGAAAATTCATCAATGAAGGAAACATAGTATACATACTGACTTAGTGAACTTGATGACATTGGTCCACATACATTGGAGTGGATGATTTCCAATATTCCTTTTGCCTTGCTCTCGCTCCTTGGAAATGTATTCTTTGTATTCTTTCCTTTCGCACATCCTTTGCAGACCCCTTCATGTTTTGCTTGAATTTCTGGAAGACCTTCAACAGCTTTGCTTGCAAGTGGTAGTTCTCTGTAATGCACATGTGCAAGCCTTCTGTGCCAAAGTTCATTTGGCTCTACTGTGTCATGGACCAAAGCTTGTTCTGGATGGCCCTTCAATTTGTATAAACCTCCTTCTTGTTCTCCAATCACTATTGCATCGTCAATAGTCTTACCTCTTGACCACATGAGGACTTGGACATCTACAAATGCAACCCTCATGAATTTTGCATCCAGTGTTGATATGGATAGAAGATTCTTCTTTAGTCCTGGTACAAACAAGACATCCTTCATTTTCATAGACTTTTCGAAGTCTAGCTTGTAGGAGGATTCACCACTACCTTTTATGGTATATTGGTAGTCATCCCTAAGTTTCACCTTATGGGGTGAATTATGTTCGGATAGTTTCTCAAAGGATTCCTTGAAACCTATGATGTGTTTGGAAGCCCCACTATCAATAAGCCAATATTTGCTTCCATGAGTGGCAGTTTCCATGAGAGTAAAGATCAGAACATATTCATCTTCACTTGAAGAGTCTTCACTTTCTTGTTTTACTTTCTTCCTGGGAGGATCATCATCCTTAGCAGTGTGAGCATGATGTCTTCTTTTGGATTTATTCTTCTTCTTGGATCCATTCTTATTCATGGGACAATTTATAGCAAAGTGTCCTATTTCATCGCATGCATAACATCTAAGTTTGGATGGATCCCTTCTTACAGGATTATTTTTCTGATGAGAATTCTTACCTTGGTGATGATGATTTTCGACTTCTGTGAAAAGCCCTAATTTTCAGCAGTAATGTCAGGTCCAAAACTGAAAAACCTCATAATTGGATTATGCTTCGACAGAAATATGTTCCTTAGGGAGGAGAGTTATTCCACCCTACTTTTGCTGAAAATCTGTGGAGAGAGATCAACAAAGTAGGAAGCCCTAGTTCCCGCAGCTGCATAGTGTCTTCTTCTTAGGTTAGCTCTGAAACCATGTTATATTTTTAACATCAAGTTAGCATAACATTAGGATCTTTAACTAAGAGAACAACAAGCACAACAATAAAACACAAGAGACAATGAACACAGTGTTTTTCCTCAGGGAAACCATAAATGGAGAAAACCCCACAACTTCCTCAAAGATAGATTCACCACCAAAAGTGAAACCCAAAAACAGTAAGATGATCTCCCGACAACAGTAACCTCTTTCTTCCTTTCCCTAGTGTCTTTCTCTTCCTCATCTATGTGCTACAATTGAGTGTGAGTGAGTGTGTGATAAATAGAGAGGCTAGCTCTCTATTTATACTAATTCCCGACTTGACTAAACCCAACTAGGGCCGACTTCACTAGGTGAATCTAATAACCCTAGTGCGCCAAAACTACGGGGACTTTAACCCTTATAAAATAGGAGGGCTACCCACCTTGACTTGAAATTACTTGTTTACATTATAGAAACTCCCGATAGGAACCTCGAGGCATGACATGACTCATGTACATTACAAATACATCCAAGAATAAACATCGGGTTACAATACATAAGAAATAAAAGTGAATACATTCTGAATTTACAATTACATCAACAGTTTATGGCCTAGGTCTCTTTATTTCTCTATGCATCCCACCTAGAGAACCATACTTCTCTACATCTTGTATTTCTTCTCATTCCCATGTTGGTATTCTTTTGTAAGAGTTCTTCTCACAAGGTGGTTCTACAGGTTCTTGTGGTTCTTCCATGTTGTGTTCTAGAGTTGTTTCTTCCATTGTTGTGCTCTGACTCTGGTTGATTCATGTTCTTCAATCCCTTCAATAGGTAGTTTCCTTGACTTGATGTATGTTGAGTCTTCGTCGAAGGTTACATCAATGCTAATGTCAATCTTCTTGAAACTTCGGAAGTATATTTGGTAGTATTTTGAAGTGTCATTGTATCCCATGAATATTCCCTTTTTACCTGAAGGATATATCTTGGTTCTCTTTTCCTTTGGGATGTGTATGTACATTGGGAAGCCAAATATCTTGATATGGTTGAATTCTGGTTTCTCACCTAAAAAGATTCTTTGAAAGTCTTATTTCTTAATACTTTGTGAGGTGCATGGTTATGTACATACACAACTGTCCTCGTTGCTTCTGCCCATAAGTGCATCGAAAGATCCTAGTCATGTAGCATTGATTTTGCTACTTCCATTAGCATTTTTTTCTTTCATTTCACAACACCATTCTGTAGAGGATTGTTGAAACAAAAAAACTTTGTTTCTTACAGAAATAACCAGCGTAGATAATCCATGTTACAATAATCCATGAAAAATAAAATATATGTTTTTTTATAAGATAAGAGACATGTTACAATGAGAAAAGATACTTGTACAAATACCCATGCAAGGGTCTTCCTTGGTGATGAGATGACACCTTTCATAAGGTGCCTCTTCATTTTTGTTTTTTCATTTAAATATTATTTTATTTATTTATTTATTATTGCTTATTTATTATTTATTTTGTTCATTATATTGCCTTCCCATTAAGGGAATATTTGTCCTCAAAGCTTTATTGAAGACAAGGCTTACGTTTGATTTATTTCTTGTAATGTCATATTTCGATCCTTTCTTTTAGTACTTGCGAATCTTGACGAAATGAGATGATACAAGTAACGCACTCCAAGGAAAAAAATTTGCATCATATGTGATGTGGTCCATCCGAGATCTATATTCATCGTAGGTGATTATTGATCATCTCGTTGGATAAATATTCCTGCTTTTTACTAGGTTGCATATTTTGTGTTATTTCACTTCTAAATTTATAACTTCTTTGTTTATGTTCATTTTGACCTTGTAGTTGGTCAAAATGCTTTTTGTAGTTTAGGTGTCAATAAGGAGTTCTAGTTGCTTGTTTTTCTACTGGATTGACTTCCTTTTGAACCATGATGCGAACCAAATTTTTAATCATTTCTTCTTCCTGAACTAGAATTAGTTTTCTGGATAGTTTGGATGCTTACTTCTAGATTTGAACTAAATTTTTCTCTAATAGATTATTATTATTATGAATCTTCTCAAACCTTTCTTCTTGCAATAGTTTGTCCTCTTTTAAATTCTCGATTTGTTCCTTTAGTTCTTGGATAACCCTCTTCATGGTGGAATTTTATTCATCCTTTCCTAGTGATTTTTGTTGGAGAGCTTGAATTTTCTCTTCTAACTTTTGACTACATTGAACTTTATCCTCTTACTTCTTGATTTGCGGAAGTAATTTCTGATTATTATATCTTAAACGAGATATTTATTCTTCTTTACCTAAAACAACCTTGTTGAAATCCTTGTGTATTGTCGGTATTGATTTCTCTTTCCCATGCGACAACATCTTTGATATTTCTTTGAAGTATTCAGACATTGAGACTTCTGATTTTGACTTCATGTTAATGTCCTGCAATGTGATTTTCTTCTTCTTGTAGGGGAATTTCAAAAACTTATTTTAAACATTTAAGATAAAAGTCCCAATGTTTCTAGCCACGGTAATCCCAATACTAGGTCACTGTCACTACTCCACAAGGACTTAACTGTAAATTGTAAGACGCCAATATAATCTCCAATGTTCTAGTGTGAATCGCTTATTGCATATTCTTTGTTATTCCAAAATTCTAACATTTCACCTATATTTGACTCTGGAATCGCTAACTCATTATAAATTCATGACTACTATAATTATTGTGTTCGTCGGGAGCAATAGAAATAGTAATATCTTTCCTTCTAATTGTTCCTTTTAATTGAAATAACACTGAGGCATAAATGTTTGAAGTACTTGAGAATATTCCTTTTTTTTCCATGAGACTCCATTTTCTTTATTTTAATTACTTTAAAAAAAAGTACTTGAACTTCTTATAAACTTTTATTGTTGTTGTTGTTGTTGTTGTCGTCGTCTCTTTATAACCCTTTTAATTTTCTAATGGAATAAATAGATTGAAATAACCCTTGAGATCACTTGTGCACTTTTAACTTTATCATATAATAATAAGATTTTGGGGATAACCTTAACCTTATATAATAAAGAAATTTATAAATATTTATACTTTTGTATATACTTTGATATATTCTTAGCAGAAAACAAGTGTTACGTTTAATTTTATGACAAACAATTTACCGAAATGTCACGACAACTTAATTCCAACCTAGGGCTTATTGGTTTCCTTCATGATTTGAATTGGTTTATTTCAAAATTTTGTTCCCACAACTATGATTGGTAGTGATTTGTGGTAGTAGTAGGGTTGACAACATGGATTTTCGTAGCAAAATTTAGTAGTATGATGCCTCCCCTACTAGAATCTTGGTGCTAGCAGCTATGTGATGATTGTAGATGGAATTCTCCGCCACCGCAACAATGATGTAAGAGATTTGAAATATACCACAGTGGTTATCTTTGACTGTTTTGTTTTTGAATCAACGGCATAACATGTCAGATTTGGAATTCAGTGCAATTATGTTGTGCACTAGCACTTTATTGTGGATGCTCTACCTTTCTTCACAAACTAATTTCTCTCTTGTCATGTTATCAGATGTGGATTGACCCTTTGTGACCTAGAGCGATTTGACTAGTCAATTTTGCAATAGTCTTTTCCAAGGGGATCTGATTTTTTAAATAAGGCCGATTAGTCAAGGACCTTAAAATTTAGGGAATTTATGAATAATTGATGAGTGTGGCCATTAGCTGATTCAGACAAGGTCTGAATTGTTTTTCCCAAAGGCAGGAATAGAGGAAATGCCCAAGAATGGGTTCTCATACCAATGAAACAAAGAAACTTTGTTTCTCACAGAAAAGACCGGCGTAGATAAGCCATGTTACAATAATCCATGAATAATAAAATATATGTTTTTTATAAGATAAGAGATATTTTACAATGAAAAATGATAATTATAAAGATACCCATGAAAGGGTTTTCCTTGGTGATGAGACACCACCTCTCATAAGGTTCCTATTCATTCGTGTTTTTTCATTTAATTATTATTTAATTAATTATTGTGTATTTATTATTTATTTTGTTCAGTACAATTGTAGGGAGTGATCAAGTCCATCTTAATCCTAGATTCTCTGGAAAGATCGTTGAATTCTTTCAAAGTAAATTCTTCGTCATTATCCGATTTTAGGGTCTTGATAGTATTCTCAATGTGTTTTTCGACCAAGGCTTTGAATTCCTTGAACTTTCCACTTAGTGAGATGGATGACATGGGACCGCATACATCTGAGTAGAACATCTCCAATATTCCTTTCGCTTTGCTTTCACTACTGGGAAACACCATCTTACATTCTTTCCTTGTGCACATCCATTGAAAATGCCTTCATGTCTAGTTTGGATATCTGGAAGTCCTAAAACTGCTTTGCTTGCAATAGGTAGTGCTCTATAGTGAACATGTGAAAGCATTCTATGCCATAGTTCACTTGGTTCCATGGATTCATGAACCAATGTTTGTTCAGGTTGTCCCTTCAACTTGTACAAACCTCCATCTTGCTCTCCAATTATTGTTCCATCATCTATTGTCTTTATTTTTTGCCACATTAGGACTTGTCCATCAGCAAATGAAACCCTCATTCCTTTTGCATCTAGTGCTGAGATGGAGAGAAGATTCTTCTTTAATCCTATAACAGATAGAACATATTTCATCTTCATATATTTGTTAAAGTCTAGATTTTAGGAATATTATCCACTTCCTTTTATGGATTAGTAATAGTCATCCCCAAGTTTAACCTTGTGAGGTGATTCATGCTAAGATAGATTGGCGAATGGTTCCTTGTATCCTATCAGGTGATGGGATGTTCCATTATATACAAGCCAATCATTTCTCCCATGTGTGACAGCTCCTGTGAGTGATGATATTAAGACATATTCTTCATCACTTAAAGAATCAACTCTTTCTTCTTTGGCTCTTTTCCTCATTAGTTCATCATCTTCAGCGGTGTGAGCATGATGTATTTCCTTGTTATCCTTCTTATTGGAGGAACCTTTGTTTCTAGGACAATTTCTGGAGTAGTGTCCCTTCTCATCATATGTGTAACATATGACACTGGATAGATATCTTATGGGTCTCCTTTTCCTTCTATGATGATGGTCCTCCCTCTTGTTGTCATTTCTTCTAATGTGAACTGTGAGATATTTATCATCATTTGTTCCCATATTCTCTTGTCTTGTTATTAGCCGAGCTTCTTGTTGAGCACATCGTTCCCATAGTCTGTTGAAAGTGATCAGTTTCTTCCTGGAACATATTCCTTGAGTGAATGAGTCCCATGATCTTGGGAGACCATTCAAGGTGGTCATAACGACCTCTCCTTCTTCTACCTTTTCTTCAATTACTTCAAGTTGTTCCTTGATTTGAGATACCCTTGTGAAGTAGGATCGCATGGTCTCTGAGTTTAGACCAGGGATGATTTTAGGGGCGAATTATAGCCCATAAGCGAATTTTAAGGGGTTCCCAAAAAAAGGTGAATGAATTTTTAATATTAAAATGGTTTTTTTAATTTAATAAATTAGCCCATTTTTTATTTTATATATAAATTCCCTTGATTAAATAGCCGCGCAATTAAACTGTGAAAATTCATAAAATATAATTTATCCAACCCGTCAATGGGGAAAATCATGACATTCGCCCCTAATTGCTTCTGTAATGGAGGTGAAATCGCCAAAAAAATTTAGTTTTGGAGGTTAAATGGAGATTGTTCTCCCAAATTTATGGTTGATAGGTTAAAAATTTGGTATTTTTCCCCTATTTGTGGATATTTGGGTAAATTTGTCTTAGTTCGTCCCTAATTTGCAGGCCCTAGATGTTCATCCATTGGGTATGGAGCAGCACAAGATTTGGGTCTGCTTCAAGTGAAAACAAATGGCACAAGTCTACTACATCTATTTACTTCGAGAGTTTTCCTTACAAGGTCAGCCAGGAGACTGGGTTCATTGATTATGAAAAGCTGGAGGAGAAAGCCTTGGATTTCAGGCCTAAGCTTATTATCTGTGGAGGCAGTGCTTATCCCAGGGACTGGGATTATGCTAGGTTCCGTGCTATTGCTGATAAATGTGGTGCCATTATCTTATGTGGCATGGCTAGCATCAGTGGCCTTGTCGCCGCACAGGTACCTTTGCTATTTTCACTGACATTGTTTGGAACAGTTACTTAAATAGATCAGGCTAAAGATACCTATATTTTATATACTGTATTTTGTATTTTTTCAATATCTGAAATTTCATCTTTAATTCTGTTTTATTGAGCCTACTTGTAGTTGAGAGTAGTTTCTTGAGACCATTCTTTTTGGAAGGATGATTTACTGTAGCTTAATGTAGCAACATATTTACGATAATCCTTCTGTTTATGACACACCATCCTATTATCTTAACAGAAAAGTTGGTTTTGACTTAAGACTATTAGTTTGAGAGACTAGCATTTCATCATTTTTATGCTTTTGAATCCCATAGTCACATCACTTGTTCTTGTAGAATAGGTCTAAACAGAAATGCGGCATGCTTCAATCATTTAGTGAAATATGGAGATTATTTGGATTCTTATAATGGGGGGTTTACATGTTCACAGGCTAAGAGATTTAATGACTATTGAAATTGGGAAACTAGTATCTGTAAGTGGGGTTGTGACTCGAACAAGTGAGGTTTGGCCAGAGCTCTTACAGGGAACTTTCAAGTGTTTGGATTGTGGAGGAGTGATAAAGAATGTGGAGCAGAAATTTAAATACACCCAGGTACTTGTACAATTCCTTTATTTTTATTTCCATCACTATAACTCTCTGCTATGTGGATCTAGTTTTCAAAGAAAAGACAGTGAGGACCATAGAGGGGACTTCAAATGGTTTGGAATTTGCTCCCAATCCCTGTTTGATGATGTAATAATGGATGCCTTTCTAATGTTGATATTTGGTGCTTGATTATTTATTTCTTTAAACACACTGGTAATTTGGATCTGCATATCAGTAGTTGAAATTTACTAATTTGGATATGCATATCAGTACTTGAAATTTGGTTATTTGAATCAGCATATCAATACTTGAAATTTGTGGTAACACATTTTTAACAATTCCTATATAGAGATAAAAAATAATGTGATAAGATCTCACAATTCTTTGAATTGCTTGTGGAACATTCTGAAAAATTTACCCATATTTAAATTCTGCAAATATTGTATCTGATAGCAATCTCTGAACATGACCTTGCTTTTCAGCCTATTATCTGTGTGAATGCTACTTTCACTAATCGAGATAGATGGGCACTTCCTCGTCAAGAGAGAAAGTTTGCAGATTGGTAGAGAGTTCGAATGCAAGAGACATCCAAAGAGATACCTACTGGTTCTCTTCCATGATCTTTAGATGTCATTCTCCGTCACGCGATTGTTGAGCAGGAAAGGGCTGGTGACAAGTAATCTTTCTCATCCAGTGGGATTTAGGCAGAAGGTTTACATGCTTTATTAAGTTTTGTACATGGTGTCTAATAGTTGTTTTGTTCACTACCTCCAATTATAAATTACAATACCTATTTTATCTAGTGCTATGGGCAAATTGGGTTCTACATTGTGCTTGGCAAATGGAAACTGTCATTCAATGCCCTTGCATTTTGCTTGGTTGAATCCTTATCTTTTAAATGTACAACATGGGTTTATCAGGGACTTCTTGTCCATATCATTATCATTATCATTAATTTTTTTATTTTGTTTTTTGGGTGAGAAGGGGGTGCCACACAATACCCTTCGACTTATTCAACTATGTTGAGTCCTCTCTTCTGTATGCATCTATTGAGTTCATCCTATTTTCTATTTCAGGGTGATATTCACAGGCACGGTTGTTTTCATACCAGACATATCAGCTTTATCCTCACCTGGTGACAGAGCAGAAGCTCATAGAGAAGGTCCTCAAAATCAAAGTGCAGCCAATGGTTATGAAGGAGTGCGTGGGATTAAATCTCTTGGTGTACGAGATCTCTCGTATCGTCTGGAATTTATTGCCAATTCTGTGCAGGTATTATAGGTCTTGTTATCCCTTACTATACTAGATCAGTGATTCTGCATGTAAATCATAACTTGCTCTAGTGGTTTGTTTCAAAGAGTTCTCAATGTTGGTTTGTTTCAAAGAGTTCTCAATGTTTTTTATCATCATGTGCAACTTCATGACAAGAAAATAGGTGTTTATTTTAGAGGTGTAAAGAAGGATGGCGAGGAGGATGATGCACCCCATTTTACGGTAATATTTGTCCTCAATTTCTAATCTGATTAGTTAGCATCTGGGGGGAATCTTTGGTGAGCTAACGCATTTGGTTACCCCTTTATTCTTGTAATTTATGAAGCTTTCTTTAGCGCAAAACAGTTGTAATCTAATCCTCAGATGCTATGGCCTTGACTTTGTTGCATTTGTTTGGATAGAAATTTTCAATAGCAGAAACCCCTAATGACATATCTAGTTGGATGCAAGTGTAGGGCCTGTGGCAGTTTTCATTTTCCCATCTTTACTTATTGCATCCCTACTACTACTTGTTATTAATGCTTTTGATTGTCAGCGTTCTATGCATATAATTTCTATTTCTCCTTTCAACACATGTGGACCTCCTATGCTCATTTTGTATATCTATTGGCTATTGCCTTCAATTTCTATGAACTGCTTATGTAGAAATGCTTTTGGATTTGGCCAAAGCTTTAGAGTCATCTCTATTGTCAGTTTCTGTATTGTCATTATTTGTTTTTTCAAATTTGATGCTTATTCTGCATAGTTGTATAACTTGATGGGCCTAACGATTAAGAACAGCTTACAGGAACTTTGTATGAGCTAGTTAAGATTCACACCATTGAGTTGGATAGGATAAATGAATCTTAACTAGCTCATACAAAGTTCCTGCACATGTTAATGCTTCATGTTATTTATCTAGCTTAGATAAGCTGTACTTTATAAACAGTTTATGTAAGTAATGCATAGGTTAGTGAGAGCTGGTTTATAATACATTTCCTACTTCAAAAGTTTTTCTAGTATCGAAGCTGGATTTGGCATTAAATCCTTGATAGCAACCTCCAGGCTCCTTGACTCTAGTACTAACCTCATCTATGGTTTTTGTTTTATGCACTGTGCAAATTCTTTGGCATGTTGTTGGTTGTCTACATGATGTCCATAATTAGTAATAATTACAAGTCTTAGTTTTACAATGGTTGGGATTTTGTTCCACACTAATATTCCTAATTGTGTATGTTGATAACACTTCCACATGGTTAATGATTAGGAGACAAAGGTAGTTTCTAAGACATTATCCGAACCTGAATTTTGATATTCAGGAAACTGGTATCAGAGTTAAAGTCGCTGCATTGAAATGGTAGCATCACCCCTCACTCTGGTACTAACATCACTGGCATAATGCATTTTTGGTGCCATTACATGCGGTCCCTGTTTGGTTTGTGGTTATGCACATGATAATTGCAAGTCTTACTACTACAGCAACATGTATCATTATGTCGGGAATCAAGATTATATTCCACATTATTACTCCCTTGTCCATTAAAACTTGTAAACATAAAAATTGAAGTTCTTTTGTTTTCAAAAGCTTATGTTTAATCAAAAAATGGATAAGGTGGAGAGTATTAATATGGAATAGTATACTAACATATTGATAGGTTGCTGATGTGCAGATCCGATCTCGATCCCCCGGGATCTTTAATGGAGGAATATCCCATGGAAAAGGAAATGGATCCTCCCCCCATGAAATAAATCCTAAAGAGTCTGTAGTTTCTATGACTATGGATCCCCATTCAACTTTTTTTTCATTCCAGAAAAGTCCCAAAGTGCCGAAAACCCCAACCACCCAAATCCCACTCATATTCTATAAGAGATTGATACCCCCATTGTAGAGTACAAACGATTGAATCTCTATTGGATATTCCATGCACAGATTGAAGTGCTTTAAAATTCAAGAGACTGATACCCCCATTGCAGAGTACAAAAGATTATCACTGCAGACCAATTCATCAGTCATCTACATACTGCATGCATGCTTTTGGATCAAGATCCATGATCAACAGACAATTTCTTCGAAGTTTCAAGATTCAATCTCTCTAGGATATGCCACCTACAAATTGATGTGCTTCAAAATTCAACCTACTCATGAATAGATCCTGATCTAAGCTGCATGAAACGCGGAAATGGGAATGCCTGGAAAATTGACCCCCCAAAATTGGTATGTCTAGGGAAACATGGCATGTGTGTGTGTATAATAAATAACACATTATATTGCAAGAAAATAAGAATGATGGTTTAATTTGTAGGTAGGTTTAGAAATGAATTAGATATTATTGTCTTAATTTTCCAGAAGGATTTTTAATGACCCCCAAAAAAATTCGTATGTCTAGCGAAAATGGCATGTGTTTGTGTGTATAGTAAATAACACATTATCTTGCAAAAGAATAAGAATGATGGTTAATTTGTAGGTAGGTTTAGAAATGAATTAGAGATTAATTTGTCTTAATTTATCATAAGGATTTTTAAACTTCCTATGGGTTCCACACCCCTCATGGGCACTTGGGGTATTTCTGAGATGTTTTCATGAGTTTCCAGTACTGGTACATGTGCAGTTTAGGAGTTTTGTGCCCTGATAAATGTTATGAAGTTTGTCAAGGCTCTTATAAATCTTATAGCCCTTGTCCTGTTTATACAATGAGCATGTGAGTTTGTTGTACAACTACAATTAGTGGCATGGTGGTTGAGAGTTAAAGTATATGAAATGTGATGGTTTAAATTTTGATCTAGTGTAATTTTCCCTCAAAGAATATTGTTCTCTCTGTAACATGATACATTACATATTTCTACAATTCAAAACCCAATTGATGATACGTGTATAGAAAAGAGCTTATGCATGCGTAATTGTAACATGCATAAATGACAGTGTATGGTAACTGACCAATGGACCATCAAAAAATTTTCACTAGTAGTGGAAACAGGCCTTCCCCTATGCCTTTTTTACAATTGAGCATGTTAATTAAGATTATTAAAATTCATCTAGACTGTCGCAACTGGTAGAAATTCCAAACAAAATCTCTGTTCAGTTTGGAAATTTGTCTGGGATTAATATATACATATATTTAATTATAAAAAAATATTTTTTATTTTTTTTGTACCCATTTTTTACTAGTATATTTGGATCTCAACTTTTCATAAAGCTAGTGTATCTATATCCTTATCCTAGTAAAAGTTTTGGCCAAATTATTTCGTATTGGTAAAAGTGTTGTTATAAGAAACACTGGAGTGAGCATGCTGCCACTGTAAGACTTGTTTTATCCAAAGAGGGGCCATGCCAATTTGTAACCCAGGGCTCACATGCCTTCCCTAAATTGTAAAGATTTTGAGAAGTTAGAACACCACATTATCAAGGTGTAACAGTCTCTTCTTGAATTTCAAGAAGTTTGTCCTTGTTGCATTGTGGCAAGGAATCACTACAAGTTCTTTTATATGAATTTTGGACAACTGTTCACCTTGAGATTGGCCTTGTTTGTCCATCTATGTTTACGTAGGTTCTAATATCTTCTAATTTTAGATAATTATATCAACTTTACTGTCCAGTGAAATTATAACATACAAAGAAACACTGGTTTCTAATGTATCCCTGCATTTAGACATTGATGCATTATATGAGTTTGAATCTATCCAAATCTAACAGTGTTATGGAAAATATACTGGAATCATAAAGGACTTTGTTCATATGGGCCAGAGAAGCATAGAAAGGAATGGATTCAAATTGTCCTCCCAACTTTCCAATGGACTCATGTGATGTTGTTTTCACATTGTGGTTGTGGTTATTTAGAGGGGAATAATTGAATATGTTTGCACATTATGTAATGGATTCTATTACTCATTGAGGTTTTCAATTCATTGACATTTAAAAATAGTAGATGTATGGTGAAGATAATGGCCAAAGAGATGTTTGGTGTTCTCCTTCAAGAAAGCAATGAAGCACTTCCAGAAGGAAAGGTAGTCCTCGAGTCATTCAATGATCTAGTTGCTAAAATGAGAGCTTATCATTATGATGCCATGACATTTTCCTTAAATTTGAAGGCCATGGTATGTTCTTGTCAAATTCAATATTGGACTTTCCCACATTTATTTTGTATGCTAATTTCTGTTGCAGTTTTATTATTCTGATTCCCAAGTAGAATAAGAAGATTGAGATAAATAAATGCTAATTTATAATGCAGTTTTCTTGTTCTGGTTCCCAAGTAGAATAATAAGAATAAGATAGATATAACATATAGTAAAATGCAACAATACCTTACAAAACTGTAGGAGTTAATGTTCTACTAATGTTCCAATTGTATTGTAGACCAATGTTGCTTCACAAGAAATACTTAAAATGTAAAATTGAAATAATTCCATATTTTTTATTGAAAATTTATGTGTTGTCCTTCAGGCTAGTTCATGTTTACTTGCACTTTGTGCAAGTTGTCAATTTTTGAACAACAGAAGATGATTTTTAATCATTTCACAAGAATGTTACAAGGCATGTGGCCATAATTATGAGGCAATCAGAGCTAATTTGCTCAAACCATTTTTTTTTCTATTTTTTTCCATTTTAAATTATGAACCCCTAATGAGTAATAGATATTTCCTCATTGTACCATGGTAAGTTGTTGCAATACTGGTATATTTACTTAACTTGGAAGAGTTACAAGAGGTTGTAAGCTTCACAACTCAAAATGACTTTAAAATTGACCGTAATGTTAGTAAATCCTGTGTTGTCTATCGCATAACACCAAAATTGTACACCATAGCCACACATTAATAAATAACAAAATGAAAAGAGTCTGCATACGGGAATCTTGTAGGTCTGTGAGTTGGACTCTACATATTGAAGTTTGCATATTGGAATTGTTGAAGGCTAAGCATTGGGAAGGTTTTTTTTGTTCAATTATCACCTTCTCAGTTATCCCCATTCATGTATTAATTGTCCATATTTGATACCCTTGCTTCCTTTAACATCCCACCTTTGACGTGATTTGGAGTTAATTTTTTTAATGAGTGCTACGGAACTACCACTTGTTTCATAGGACCTAAGCTAGGCATTGTTATAGTCTTCCTCTTTGTTGGTCTCCTGTTGCCCTGTTTCAAGGCACACGGATTAAGTATCTGTTGCTGATAACTGGTGTTCGTAGTCACATAGGTTCTTTGTGAATTCCTTCACATGGGTGGTAAGAGAGTTTCATTTCGAAAAATCGGCTACTTGGGTACTTCTCAAATTGGCATTAGAGTTCTTCGATAGATGAACTTCATGGTGTATCCTTTTTTTGAGGTCTCAGATTTGTAACAATTAGCAATGTAAGTGTGAAATTGATGGTAATCAGGAGAATCCAATGAGGAAGTATGGGACTGTGTCACTAATACATGAGGTGAGCACAAAAAAACAAAAATCTAATAAGGAACTACTGATAGCATTGGGGGAGAATGATCTTGCTTAGATTATATTGGATATTTCATAAAGCTGAGAGTATTACTATAGGATGAGTTCATATGAATATCATGTGCTTGATAGGTGGCCTCATTTGCAAACACATTGGTTTATGAGTTAAAATTTCTATGGACTTGTGTAAAACATATTGTTTTAAGTTAGAGGTCAATGATTTAGATTTGGTAATGACTTTTGACACGTTAAAATGCATGTGGGGAGGTCGCCCCATTCATAATGTCAATGATAATATTGGAGTCCCATTCATTTATGATGTCTAAAATATCTACTTTGGATATTATTTTTAGGCCTTTGCATAAAATGAGTGCTTCTCTAATATTGTTTGTGGTTTTCCCATTCCATCTAGGCTCATGTAAATTTAGTCTTGTCTTTCCTCTTTTCCCCAGCTCTACCTAGGTCTCTTTTTGTTGTCCCTTCAAAGAATAAGATACTACCAGAGAGAGTGGGTTGAACTAGGGGAAGGATCTTAGATGGGGAGTTTGAATATTGAGTTCACTCCTTGAGACCCTATCATTTCACCCATTGCAAATACTTAACTGTATTGAGTTTCCTTTATGGAAGATTATCTTATTCCTCGTGTTCCAAATTATATAAGTGACGAACCTTGGAATCATATTGCATAATTTGTGAATTAAAGATCTTCCCTTGAGAGAGCTTGGAATCTGGATAGTGATTATTATAGGTGAGGAACAAGTCTCCCAAACTTCCGAGCTTGTGAGATCCTATGTGCTGGTATTGGCTAAAAGGGTATGTCATATTTCTTTAGCTTTTATGCCATGTGAAGAGATGAAATGTTATTTATTTATGTTATAGGAGTAAAGCACACCTAGAAGGCCTAAATAAACATGTGTAATTTCTCTACTGCCAGTGGTTTGTTGTGAAATAAGACTGTAATGTGCCTGAATGAAATGGAATACCCACATTGCAAATACTATTTTGACCTAAAAGTAAAAGCAAAAATATAAAAATTAGGAAGCTCATAATAACAGAACTAAAAGCTAAAAGCATAAAAAAATTATTGGGGGCACTTGCACAACCAAGTGTATTGCACCTGCAAATCCAAATCTAATGGAAGAAGAGTTATCTAAGAGAAACTTTGTTGATTAGATATCTGGAATAAAATTTACAAAAGAAAGGGAATAAACCACTATTTATGAAAAAACAAGAATGAAACCCTAACTTAGATATGTTTCCAATATTGAATCACTAGAGGATCTGCTCGAGATTTGTTTTCAGCTTGCTGGAATTGTCTAGTTAGCGGATCCTCCAAAAAACCATTTATGTAAATCTACATTAAAAAACATAAAATAATAAATAAAATAGGCAAAGCATAGGGCCTCAAATCCCTATCTTTTATCTATAAAATACCCCCTCTCCCCATCCTAAATTGCACAAATCAAAATCTCTCAAGTTGTCTACATTTCTAAATTTGTGAGAGCGATTTGGAGCAAAATATATAAACAAAATATGGATTCTCTATGTTTTTGGTTTAGGGTGTCTATTTTTCTTAGTATTTAGGTTTTTTGTATGTTGTTTCCCCATTTTTAGATCCTAACTTGTCAAAAAATATGGTGGATCCATCTCCAATTGCATGCAAATTTAGGACCAAAATATTTCAATAGTGTTGAGATGTACATCAAGTAATAATGCCAAAGCGGGGGTCCCTAATGTGTCCACTGAAAAGTAAAAAGGGATAAACTAGTAAAAGGACAAAATATAAACTCATGTTGTTGGATGGTTGATTGAATCATGAGTGGAACCAAAAAATTAAATAAATTGGTGTCTATGAGCTTAGTAAAAGGTGGGGTGACCCCCTGTGAAGTTCCTTCTACCTTCTACTCACTCACGCTTCATCGGTATTATACATTCTTCCTGCAATTATAGGTTGGTTTATTCTACTTATTTATTTATTGTTGTTTCTGCACAATTGGCTAAAATTATATTTTCTAAGCATTTTCCCCAATGTTCTATCAAAACTGATGTCTACATGATCATATTGTTTTAGGTTCAAATCCTCAACAATTAAAATTCCACTTTGATATTTATAAAGCCTTCTATTATAAAGGCTCACAAAAACAACAATCACAAGGGGAGCCACAAACATTTCCCAAATAATTTATTAAATCTGATGAGTGTGTGAATTGTATGTGTGTGTGTGTGTGTGTGTGTGTGTGTGAGAGAGAGAGAGAGAGAGATTTTGTGTATTGTTGTTGGATGAAATCCTCAGTAATAAATATGCCACTTTGATATTAATTAATCTTGCAACTAAAAAGGCATCACAAAGAAAAGAATCACATGGGGATCCACAAAGTAAATTTGGAACAATCCTTTGATGATGCACCAACTAACACCCCTAGTGTAGGAATTCTGATCCGATATGATATAGCCACCCCCACCCATCCAATGTCTGAAGTCACAGATGAAAGGCACCTTTGGCCCATGTTTTCTGATCCCTTACAATGCACCCTTTCCTGTCTGAAACCACAACATTGCAATATGAATGGTTTCAAAACTCCCTATGCTACACTTATCTGTATCAATGGAAAACAACTTTTTCATGATGGAATTCATATTTTGAGAACACCACTCCTCTATGTTGCACTCACATTTCACACATAATTTGCACACATTTCCCTGTCTGTAACCTGCAAAATTGCAGTATGAATGGTTTCAGAATCCCTTATTGATGGCAAGAAAATTTTCCATGATAGAATTCATAGTTTGAGAACAGAACTCCTCTATGTTGCACTTACATCTCATACATGGTATACAAGATTTTCCTTCAATGGCACCTGTTGTTTGAGCATTTTTCTTCTTTATATTGTACTCATGGTTCTGCAATATTTGTTGCACCAATATTTCCAATAGTAATGAATGTCTAATTGGTCTAAAAATTATGTTCCTCACCTTTCTTCCTACTCTGCTGATTTTGTGTTAAAATGGAAACTCTAGATTCTTTCTATTGTAACTACTTTGCCATAGCCTATAAATTTTGCACATCATAGTTGTAGATTAAAACTTCCAACTTCCCTCTCAAGCATATTAGCATTCATGGTCTAGTATCATGTGATGCTATTGAGTAGTAATTCACAATTCCTGATAATTTAATTATAGTACCTTTATGACAAAAGGCATGTTTGTTCCTTGTATTTCTCGATTAAAGGTCATGAATGGGTACCAGAGATGTGGTCTCATGAACTTATAGATTGATTAAAGGTTATGAATGGGTATCATAGATGTGGTATCATGAACCTATATATCTAACAAGATTGAAGCATGGGAATGTCTAATTGGTTAGTTTTTCAGCTGATATAATGAGCATTGCTACTTTTTTGATATTGGTTTTCTAATTCCATGTTGTTGATATCAGGTATCCCAGGATGTGCAAAGCCTGCTCTTTGTAGAGAACTTGCCAATGCTCCGTGTGGCCTTGGAAATGACCGACCCATGCATAGTCTTATGGGTGACATTATTAAGGTATGATTCACATATTGAAGTGAAGAAAGTTGTGTGATAAAGGTATGCAGAGATTCTAACACTGTCACGAAACAATCTCACTCTCCTTTGTATAAAGTGGTATAGAGTTTTTATTATTTAGGGTTCTGAATACTGTGTGATACATTGGTGGTCATTCCCTGATGCATATAGTACTTTAGAAAAATACATACTTATCAATGTTGCCTCAGCTATATATAGATAACATAAAATAATTTGATTGATGTCCAACTCATGACCACTAGGGTAGGTCAATGGGACTGTGCAGTGTATAGTACAATGATGTCTTTACAAAGCCGAAGTACCAAATGGTCACTTATAAAAAGGAAAAAGGCAATAAAGTAAAATGAAGTAGAACAAAGCGTGAAGTCTATGCTGGAGCATAAAAGACATGAAAAACACTCGACCCCAAGCATGGGAAGTCTCACAGGGATGGAGAAGTACAAGTGTTAAAGATCTAGGAGAAAGGCTAAAAGTAAAGTGGTGGGTCTGTATGGGAATAGACCCATATCTCCTAATATTCGAGGCTAGATGAAGGAAACGACAAATAATATGTTGTTGAGAAGAAGAGCTGGTGGGGTTTGGACCATCCACTGAACTAATGTGTAGAGGAGAAAGGCTATCGCTGAAGCCCTGAGAGACATGCATATGCATATGAAACAATCTAGCTCTTCTTTGTATAATGTGATATAGAGGTTTTATTATGTAGGTGTCTAAATATTGTGCTATACATCAGGGCCATTCCATGCTTCATGTAGTACTTCAGAGAAAAACATACCAGTCCATATTGCCTTAGCTATATATAGAGAGAGATGAGAGCTAGAGACATGAATATGCATTATACTAGTGTTGGCAATATCTTCCATAATATTCCAGAACAATCTCCACAATCTACACAAAATATCTCCTCATGAAATGTTGTAGTATTGTCAATATTTAACACATAGTTTAGACTTTATATATTCTCATGGTTGTATACATAATAGGTATGTAATATTTCTTGAATATTGGCTCATATGTATTTGACAATAGAGGGTTGATTAAGCACCAAGGTTTAGTTCAATCAGTTGGATCATCTGCCAAAGGCATGTTTCAAAAACATTGAGCAAGAAGCATTGATGCATGACTATTAGATTGACATGTGAACTTTATGGATGAAGTTACAAAGATCCTATCACTAATCTGTCACTTACGATATTTTTGTCAAAAAATTAATCTTCTTAATGCCAACATTAGCAAATCGCCGGTTTACAAATCGTTTGATTCATAGTTATGCCTCTTAGGGGTAAAGAAAAGGAATTCTAGTTTGGAAATTCCATCATAGTGTAAGTGCACATGGTTCTACACATCACAAGGACTTGATTATGTGTCCAAATATCACATGTCAGGTGCAGTTTCTATTATTGATGGTGAAGGAAATTGTGTTAGACAGGTAGACGGCTAGGCTCATTTGTCCCTTTAATGCAAAAATTGAATGAACAACAACCTTTTTGTGTCATGTTGATCTCATTTAAAAGTGGCAAATCAGCTACCTGACAGTTGATATCTCTTGAACCTGCATCTCCTCACCCACCCTTGTCTGTTGCACCATTGGTCTCAGTGCAGATCTTATACAGGTTCTATTGAAGAACCAAATTAACTGTATGTTATTCATGCACCTATGCTGAAGTGTTGAAAACTACATATCTGACGTGACAAAGTTCAAAACCATAGCTCCTACAACTGCCTTCAACGTCTCAATGTCCACTTCATCCTTTCCACTAGAAGAAGGTGATGAAGAAGTTTGTTCTGTCATGTCTGATTCTATAAGTTTATCGGTTTGTCAAGATTCAGGTCCCCACATGTCCACTGGACCATTAAGGGATGAGATAACAAGTGCAATCCCCAGTTGCCCTGAATCTAGTTAGAGCAATTGTGTTTCACTGACACCTTCTAGTTGTGACTCATGAGTCTACATGTTCTATCGTTGATGATGTGATTCATGTTATTTGACTAATGTTGTTGTTCCTCTATTTTTACAATATTTTATAAATTAGTGAAAGATTCACCAATATTTTACACTATGTTATAAATTAGTGAAATAATCGCCAATATTTTACAACATTATATAATAAAATGAAAGATTCACCAGGATTTTACAACATTATATAATAAAAAGAAATATTCGCCAATTTTTTTATATATACATATCATGTTATTGATAAAATTGCCTTCAAATTTTCCTATATATCGGAGAGATTCGCCAATTTTTTATACATATAAATCTAGGGGAGGTTCTTAAAATCATCCTTGGTTTAGACTCTTCACATTCTTGAGTTGTTCCCTTAATGTCATCATCTTATTGATGTTCTTCCTTCAAATGACTTTGTCAAAGCATCGGACATCTCCTTGGGTGACTTCAAGGATGACACATGGGGAATGAGATGATATTTAATGGAATCTGCAATAATTCTCTTATGCTTGACAAAGTTCTTCTTGTGAATATCCTTTGCTTCATCTCCCTCTGGTGCTGGAACTTCCTCACTAATGTATTTGTTCAAATCATTTTATTCAAGGACGAGATAGCTCATATAATTCTATGCTCAAAAGTTTCCATATCCCTCAATCTTATCCTCAATATGGGTGTGGTCAGTCAATTTGAAATGATAACCTCAAATGGAAATAGCATATATTTTAGCTCTTACCAATTTGAGATGCACAACTTGGTTCTGGAGTTGGCTGGCCTAGGGTTTGTCAAAGAAACTGTAATTTTCCTAAGTAGGAATTTTAAGCTTCTGATTGGACAGGAGATGCACCTCTTCAAGGTGAGTTGTCCAATAAAATATTTTTTCCAAATTAATGGAGAAAACCCCCAAAATCTTGATGACCTAGTTTTCTCCCAGCACTAGTTTCTGGGTCAAAATTGAAAATTCTTCAAACTTGATTATGATTCCTCCAAAATATTCCCCCTCCTAGGGAGAATTATCCTATCCCCCTTTCTTTGATGATCTATGGAAAGGAGACCTTGAAATAGAAATCCCTAGTTTCGTGCTGCTGCACAATGCCTTATTTTCAGGCTAGCTCTCATACCATGTTAGAGTTAGCACTTTAATTCAATTTAATTATGATATTTAACTGAAAGAATAACAAGCACAACAAAACACAATAGACATAATATTTTCCTTGAGGAAACCATAAAGGAGCATTAGAGGAAATTTCAACTCAAAATGGGCCTCCTAAGGATTAATAAAATAATAGTTAAAACAATAAAATAATATTTATTAATTTTGGAGGAAGAAAAGAAAAAACTACTTTTTTGTTCGTATTTTCGACATATCTCCCTGTGTTTTTACTCAAATTTCAATAGGAAGAGCTCGTTGGATGCAGAATTAAATTCCACATCCAACGAGTACCCACTTGGCATACTTTTGACGAGACCCTCTACCCCAAAAACAAGAAATACCTGAAAAAATGTGATGATGATGTCATCATCATGTTTTTTTAGGTATTTCTTGTTTTTGGGGTAGCAAGACCCATCAAAAGTATTGCAAGTGTGTACTTGTTGGATGCGGAATTTAATTCCGCATCCAACGAGCTCTCTCTATTGAAATTTGAGTAAAAACACAGGGAGATATGTCGAAAATACGAACATGAAAAGTAGTTTTTTTTTATGATACCTATCCCCAAATTTATATTAAAAAATAGTTTAAGAGGTGCTCCCTTTTTTAATTTTAAAGAATTTTGATTGGATAATACATGATGACATGGAATTTGTATTATTTTTGGAAGGCCCATTTTAAATTGAAATTTCCTCTAATGAAAACCCCGCAACTTCCTCAGAGATAGATTCATGACTAATACAATATCACAAAATGGAAAACCCAAAAATAGGAAGTCTGTTTCAACTCCCTATCTTTCTCCTCTAGCAAACTTGTCTTCTCTCTCTTGCTCATGTGAACTTGAGTGAGTGAGAAGTGTGTCCAAATGAGAGAGAAAGTTGTCTATTTATACTATTCAAGTGACTGACCTAAAACCTAAGTGGGGTCGACCTTCTTACCTAACAGGTCTTACTTATCTCTTCAGAGACTCAAAAAACAATTTACAATATTTCTTTTGGGGACTATTTCCCCGACTTACAATGAAGGTTTTACCTCAATGACATTGCATGACCAAACATAATAATGGTATCCTCGAACAAAGGAAAATATATCCAATGGAGGTACAAGAAAATACAATAATAATATAAATATAAAATACAAATGAATATCTTCTGAAGTTAAATTTACAACAACACCTATATTCTTGTATTTTTTGCATTAGGTTTTAGTTTCTTATTTATCATTATGAGTTTTAAAGTAGCTTCTATTCCTAAATTAGTTGGTACTAACTCTCTCTGTTAAAATAGAAATATGATTGACATTATCAGGAGTAAGAATCTATGACACTTAGTTAAATGTGAATAAAAGAAACCTATCGATGCTAAATAATTATCTTTATCAAATATCTATGTGATAAAGAAAGAGGACTCATTGTTCAAACTGTTTCAAATAGTTTACAAGTACATATTAAAGATGAAGATAGATCGATTGAGGTATGGGAAAATTTATCTTCTTTATTTGATCAATCTAATAGTCTTTATCCTTATTGTCTTGTAAAGAACATCCATGAGTTAGATACTAAATATTTTGATATAATAGATTCATCTCTTGCTTATAATGAAAAGTTAAATACTTGTGGTATAAATTACAAGAAAAATGATAATGTCCTTGTTATTCTTGTAGAGAAAAATTTACCTTCTTCCTTTGATATGTTCATACAAAATAGGAATAGGGCCATTAAATGTATAAAGGTTCCTTTTTTTCAAATGTGGTTCACAAACCCCTCAATGGGGCTGCTGTGTCCAAGGGAAGAAATCATAGGGGGGGCACCCAAAGGGGCCCCACCCTGTTAACTTTCATTACAAAGATAACCCGATGGGTACATCAAGTGAGGCCCTTACATGACAAGGTATATCCACATGGGGATTTGACCCCGAGATCTTCTTCTCACAACTTACAACACTCCACCACTTTAGTTAGCCCACCAAGCTTAAAATGTATAAAGGTTCTATGTCAACCTCTTTTGGATATTTTTGTAAAGGTTTGATATGTGAGCAAGATAGATTAATCACTTATGGTCAATTAACTAATGGTAAATATCTATTAGCACATAGTAAAAAGAATCCTAATAAATATTTTAACAAAAAACATTAACCATGTACTAAAAATGAAGTGTTTAATCCTTGTAATTATTGTAGAAAAACAAACCAACTAAAGAGATTTTCTTTAAACAAAGATGTGAACTTGCTAAATTCAAGAAGAAATCCTCTGAAGAATAACAGGTAGCCTTGTGTGCCTATTTTGTTCACCCGAGTAAATATTCTTCTTTAGTGGAATGGATAATGGAATGTGGTGCTTCTAATCATATGATTGGTATGTCTTCTTTATTTTCATCTTATAACAGTAATAGGCACATATCACAAGTTTCAATTAGTGATGGTAAATATCTTTCAATAGTATGATCTAGTAATGTTAAAGTTCCTAATGGTGCATTGCAAGGAATTTTTCATGTTTAAGGCATACCCATGAATTTTATTTGTATTTATCATGCTTGTCAAAAGGTTTATAAGTTTGAAGCTTGGCCAAATAATTTTTTTTAAGAGATAATAAACATAACTTCAAAATTGTTTCTTTCGGTCTTGTTGATCAAGTTAAAATCAACCTTTTTATTCATATGCTCCTCACGTCGATGAACAAAGTAATTTATGGCATGAATTTTTAGGTCACTTGAATTATGGTAAAATGAAAATGTTATCTAAAATGGTATTTGTCTTACCTTTAGTTTCTTCCACTAAAGGTGTTTGAGAAGGTTTTGTTCTTGGTAAACATCATAAGGAATTGCTTGAAAATGGTATGGTTTGGAATTATAAATAACAATTGTAATTGATTCATGTTGATATATGCGGTCCTCTCGAAACCCATTATTTGTCTCATGCAATCTATTTTCTTACTTTTATTGATAATTATGGGTTTATTTTTTGATACTTAAAAGTGAAACCTTTGATATAATTCAAGAATTTAAATCCTTGGTTGAAAACGAATCCAAAAAAAGTATTAAGACATTGAGAATTGATAATGGGGGGAATTCATTAAAAATTAATTTAATGCATATTCATCTAAGCATGCAATTCAACATCAACGATTGTTACATATACACCTCAACAATGTAGGGTAGCTGAAAGGAAAAATAGGACTTTAATTGAAATGTCTAGATGTGTGATTTAATCTAAAGGATTACATAATTTTTTTGGGGATGAAGCTATTTGTTGTGATAACCATATTTTAAATAGAGACCCTTGTAAAGCAATTTTACAGGTTACTCCTGAAGACAAATGGAATGGAAGGAAACTCAATAGTAGTGACTTTAAGATATTTGGCAGTGAATGTTGGGCCCATATTCCGAATGAAAATAAAATAGATCCAGTGTCTTAAAAATGTATTTTCATTGGTTATGGTGAGGATTCCAAAGCTTGCAGTTTATTTGATCCATCTACCCCATGTGTTATCATTTGATGAGATGTTCAATTCAATGAAGTATCTCCTCCACTTGAGTCTATTGAACCTCATGTTACCGTGAATTTCCTTCATCTTATGTCAATCCTATGCCTATTACCCCTTCTTCTAGTTATGTACCTAATCTAAGTCATAGTTTATCTTCTTCTTCAAGTGATCCACCTAAATGTTTCAATGATACTAGAGTGGTTCCTACCACTACTCTTCTTCATGTTTAGACTTGAAAAAATCTTGAATCCACAAGTTATAAGATTGGTATTCCCTCTGATACTTCATGGAATAGATATAAATTTTCTCTCATGACTAAAGTATTATCCACATATGTCCCCTCCACCTATGCACAATTTAAAGATAAACCTGAATGGGAGAAATCCATGACTACTGAATATGACTCTTTAATGAACAACAAGACTTGGAATTGTGTTCCCTTTCCTCCTAGAAAGAATTTGGTTGGTTGTAAATCAATATATATAAAAAAAATTACTACAAAAGGATAGATTGAATACATAAATCATGGTTAATATAAAAAAAAATCCTTAACAAGAAGGTATATACTATACTAAAACATTTTCTCCAGTTGCCAAAATGAATACAATAAGAACCATACTTTCTCTTGATGCATCTTATTAATGGGGAATACACCAAATGGATGACAAGGGTTCTTTTTTGTATGGTGGTATTTGTGAATACATTTATATGCAACAATCACATGGTTTTATCACTGCTGAAATTCTAAGTTTCTTATTCAAATTAAACAAGTCTTTATATGGTCCTAAACAAGCACCTAGAGCTTCGTATGAGAAATTGATACTTGTTTCTTGAAGAATGGTATTAAGCAGTGTAAATTTAATCCAAAACTACATGTTAATAACTTTGATGCTGATGTCCTCATTACGGTTCTTTATTTGGATGATCTTATCCTTACTGGAAACTAGCTTACATTTATACAAGAATTGAAGAATAATCTTAAGCATGAATTTGAAATGTCCCGATTTAGGCCTATCGCTTTATGTTTTGGGTCTTCATATTTGGCATATGGATGATGGTATATTCCTTTATTTTTCATCCTAATTATGCTACATATTTACTTTCTCTATGTCATATGAGTGATTTCAAGCCTTCACCTATATCATTTCAAGCCGGTGTAAAGGTAATCATTGAGTGCGATACTCCTCTTGTTGATGCCACTTTGTATAATCAACTTATGGCTTTGAAATATTTGACACGTATTAGGCTTGATATCTCTTTTGTAGTCAACATGGTCTTGATATTTATGAAATCCTCATGAAATCCATTGGAAATTAGCAAAGAGAATTCCATATGTTTATAGGGCAGATTGCATTATGGTTTTTCTATTCTAGAAGAGCTATAATTTAAATTCTTGGTCATATAGATTCTTCGTGTACAAGGAATAATTTATATAATATTTATTGTAGGGTACATATTTTAGGTTCATTCAGGTCCAAGTTCATGGTCCAAGAAGTTGAGAACTCTTTCTCTTTATTATAATGAAGGAGACTAAATGGAAGCTAAGGATGCAACTAAAGAAGTAGTGTGGATTCAGCATGTTCTTGTAGAGCTTCAACTGGTTTAGAAGTATCCTACAGAGATAAGATGTTCTAATCAGAGTGAATTTTATCTTGCATACAATCAAGTGTATAACTCCAAGACTAAACACATTGCCCTTAATACTCATTAAATTCAATATCTTGTCGTGAATGGAGTTATTTTTTCGGAGTATTGTCCCATGGAACAATAAGCAGACGATATCTTCATGAAATATTCTAAAGAAGTGAAGTTTGTGTATCTTCAAATTTTGTTGGGGATGCAAAAAAAAATCATCGAGGGGAATGCTAATGTAATTCCATATTCATCCATATGTGTTTCCTTCTTCTAACTAGTCATCATTAAGGGGGCCCCGAGGAGTGTTAGGATGTGTAATATTAATATTACATGGTAATGATGTCTAGTGTAATGTTGTAAGATGTTATGATGGCTTATCTAGAAAAGGAGGACATAATTTTCTCTATCTAATGTAAAAGGAGTTATCCCACATGCATCATGGAGAAATATTCTTGTTAAAGAAATGTAACTGTGGAAGATTTTCTATTTTGTATTATTATTAGTATTCCTCCTTTCGGAGATGTTGTTCCTCCAACTAGCGATTTCATTGATATAATTGGTCATGCAAATTTTTGAGGTAAAACCTTTGTTGTAATTTGGGTCAATAGTTCCCATAAAAGTTTTATTAAAATTTTATTCTGAGTCTCCCAAGGAAAGTCGACTCTGGTTGAGAGGATAAGTCGGCCCTATTGGGTTATCAGGATTCTCATTTGATGTGTATAAATAGATGAGGAACCCTCCTCATTTTTATACACTCAAAACCAAAGAAAGTTTTCTAGAGAGAGAAGGAGTGTCCATCTAAGAGGGAGGAAGTATACTAGTATTATTTTTGGGGTCTTACACTATACTTGGTTGAAGTCTATATCAAGGAAGTTTTTTTGGGTTTCTTCCCCACGAGGGTTTCCCAGGATAAATATTTGTGTTCTATTTTGTTCTGTTGTGCTTGTTATTCTTTCAGTGACCCATTTGTTTTGGCCTAACAACTTTTAACATATTAACATGGTATCATATCCAAACTAAAAGAAGACATTGTACATTAACTTTTCCATCATTTCAACAAAATAGGGCTCACTATTTTGGACAAATCCCTCCATAGATCGACCTAAAAAGAAGGACCATTCAACTCTCCCTAGGAGGGAGCATCTTTCTATCAAAGGATTTTTCAATTCTGTGAATTTTGATTTTTTGACCTACCACTACTTCCAGGAGAAACTAGGGCATCGTATTTTTCAATGTTTTGTCCACATATTTGGAAAAATCAAGATATAGACAAGCTCGCATTGGGGAGGTGCATATTTTCCACAAATCAATTTTACAAGTAACCATAGTTGGAAATTAGGGTCTTCCCATCAAACCATGGGTCATCCTAAAGCACATTCTAGAAGAAGTCCTCAAATTGGTATGTCCTACCTCCTATATTTCCATTTGAGGGTCTAATTCTTTAAAATATGATAAAAAATACCAAGCTTGATGAAAATATTGAAGGATAATAGAATTTCAGAGCATGGAAGTACAAATTCATGCTCATCGTTGAAGAGCATGACCTAGAAGGCTACATCAAAGATGAGGTCAAGGATCCATAAGGAGATGAAGAAAAATCCAAGCACAAGAAGGATATGATCAAATCTAAGAGGATCATAGTTTATTCTATCAAGGATCATTTAATTCTTCAAGTATCTTCAAAGAATACTCCAAAGTAAATTTCCGATGCACTAACCAGTCTATTTCAAGGCAAGAACATCAATAGAAGAATAACCTTGAGAAACCAACTCAAGGGTATGAGATACAAAAGGAAGAAACTATGCAATCATAATTATCAAGAGTATCTTGGTCAAAGAGAAGTTAGAATCCATTGGTGACATGGTGGAAGAATCAGAAGTTGCGATGACCACTTTAAATGGTCTTCCAAGAGAATGGGATTCTTTCATTAGTGGAATATGTGCAAGAAGAAAGTTAACCAAGTTCAACAAACTATGGGAATAATGTGTACAATAAGAATAAAGGATAGAAAATAGAGAAGCAAAGATAAATGATAATGAATATCAAACTTTAACAGTTCATGCAAAGAATGGAAGAAACAAACAAAAGGAAGGATCACCTACTAGAAGATCACAAGAATGCAAAAGAAGTAAGAAACCTAACAAGGATTACTCATCTTTTGAATGTTATACATGGCATAAGTTGGGATGCATTTCTAGACTATTCCCACCTAATAAGATAGGTTCAAGAAGAAGAACTGAAAGTTCCATGCCCATGCAATCAAAGAGAATGAATCATATGAAAAGAAGGATAGAGAAAATGAAGACTCTAGTGAATAATATGTCTTAATTTCAACCCTCACGAGATCAATCTCTCATGGAAGTGACACTTATATCATAGACAGTGGTGATTCCAAACATATGACAGATCACAAAGAATCTCTATCATGTGTTACCCACAAATATTATCCACACAAGGTGCATCTTGGAGATGATTATCAATATTCCATAAAAGGAATGTGAGAAACCTCTTACAAGCTAAAATTTGGAAAGTCCATGAATATTAAAGAGGTTTTATAAGTTCCAGTTTTAAAGAATAATATTATTTCTATAACAAATTTAGATAAGAAAGGTTTCATAGTTTCCTTTGTAGATGGTAAAGTTCTTATGTGGTTGAAAGGAAACGTAATATGTGATGCAGTTGTAATTGGTGTTGATGAAGGAGGACTCTACAAATTAAAAGGGCACATAGATTCAACTTTCACATCTAGTACCATCAATCCATGTGAACTATGGAATATAATACTTTCTCATATGGACTACAAAGTGTTACCAATTGTAAGTAAGGTAGTGATAGTTTTACTAGAAATCCAAATCAATCATGAAGGGGTGTGCAATGGATGTACTCAAGGAAATAATACCAAGAACCCATTTCCATTTAGTATTAGTAAAGCAAAGTGGATCTTGGATATTGTTCACTCATTTGTGTGCGGAACAATGTCCTCTACTTCCTTAAGAGGGTATGTTTATTATGTCTCCATTATTGATGACTACTCTCATAAGACTTGGATATAGTTTTTGAAGGGTAAAGATGAAGTATTTTAAAAGATCAAAGAGTTCAAGGCCCTTTTTGAGAATGTCTATGAAAAGAATACCAAGACCTTGAGATATGATAATGGAGGAGAATTCACTTCAAATGAATCCAAGGACTTCTATAAAGAATATGGGATTAAGAGGGATCTTACTACACCCTATAATCCTCAAAATAATGGAGTGGAAGAAAGGTATAATAGATCTATCATGGAAATAGTCAAAGCCATGATCCATGATTAGGCTCTACATATGCATTTATGGGTTGAAGCAACAAGGACCATAGTTTATGTACAAAACAAAATATCCCACGGTGCTCTTTGGATTAAAACTCTACAAGAAATGTTTATCAATGAGAATATTGAAGTCAACCACCTGAATATATTTTCCTATCTTGTCTACTTACATGTTCGCAAGGAGAAAAGAACAAAGTTGGAACCTTTAGGAAAGAAGGGAATATTTGTTGGATACAATGATCAGTCAAAATATTACAGAATCTACATTCCAAGTTCTCGTCAGATTGAGATCAGCAGAGATGTCACATTTTATGAATATGCAACTTTCAACAAATCAAGAAATAACTATGCAGATGAATATCATGAACAAGAACAAGAGTTTCCTAGAATTGCAAAAACCAATAGACCACCATTTAGAAATGTAGAACCCCAAATACCCATGGATACACGCCATGAGATGATTTCAACGAAGAGAAGACTAGCTTGAGTTCGTGATATAATTTGAGAAGCAGAAAATATATGGTGCACTAGAAGGAAGCAAGAGACCAAGGATCTACTCCAACTATGTGGCCTTGATGTGAAACCTTATTGATGAAGACCCCGCATGTTTTGAAGAATATTCAAATAAGAAGGAATGGATGGATTCCATGATTGAAGAATACCATTGTATCATAAAGAATGATGTTTGGGATGTGGTGCCAAGACTGAAGGATAAATAAATGGTCTCTTCAAAATGGATTTTCAAGACAAAGCATTCAGCAGATGGAAGTATTAAAAATTTCAAAGAAATATTTATCACATGAGGATTCTCTTAGAAGGATGGAATTGATTATGAAGAGACTTTTGCACTAGTAGCAAGATATACTTCAATCAGAACTATCCTTTCCTTGGCATCCAAGATGAAATGGAACCTACACCAAATGGACGTAAAGACAACCTTTATAAATAGTGTTATAAAATAAGAAGTGTATATTGAACAACCACTAAGTTTTGAGACACACAATAAGAAGACACATGTATGTAGATTGAAGAAAGCACTATATGGGTTGAAGTAAGCACCCATACCATGGTATGGAAGAATTGATGGATTCCTAATGAGCTTGGGATTTACCAAAAGTAAAGTAGATTCCAATCTTTACTATAAGTTTGAAGATGAAGGGATCATGATATTACTATTATATGTGGACGATATATTTTTTACAAGAGAGGAGAAGCTCATCAACGTATGCAAGAAGAAGCTTATCATATAATTTGAGATGAAATACCTTAGCATGATGCATTACTTCCTAGGTCTCAAAGTATGGCAGTTACTAGATGAGATTTTCCTAGACCAAGGAAAATATGAAGTTGATATCCTAAAGAGATTCGAGATTTTGGATTGCAAGGAAGTGAGCACTTTGATGGTGACAAACTTGAAGCTCTTGAATGATGACTCTTCAGAAAGAGTAGATGTCACACTATACAAATAGATTGTTGGTTAACTGATGTATTTGACAAATACAAGACCATATATATGTTTTGTTGTAAACACCTTGAGTCGGTATATGGTGGAGCCTCTACATGTTCACTTAGTTGCAGCGAAAAATGTGATGACATACCTAAAGGGTACATTGGATTATGGACTCATATATGCAAAAGACAGTGAGTTCATATTGTATGGCTATACTGATTTAGATTGGGAAGGAAGTGTTGAAGATAGAAAGAGCACTTCAGGATGTTGTTTCAGTTTGGGATCATGTATGATATCATGGCTTAGTATAAATCATACCAATGTTTCTCTAAGTACAATTGAGGATGGATACGTTGCAACATGTTCATCCTGTAGTGAAGAAATGTGGATTCATAAGTTACTGGCAAGATTGTTTGATGCCAAGATGGATGAAACTGATATTTATTATGATAACCAGAGTTGCGTCAAACTAATAGACAACCTGTTGTTTCATGATAAGTCAAATAATATAGAGATAAAGTATCACTACATATAGGATATGATGTAGAGAGGATTTGTGAAGCTCTAGTATGTTCATACATAGGAACAAGTTGCAGATGTATTGACTAAGCATATGTCTCGTATAAAGTTTGAATATTTTTAAGACAAGCTTGGTGTAGTCTGAAAGGAACTCCTTGGAAAGAGGGAGTGATGATGATATTTTTATTGATGATGTGATGGAAGATCAATAAAGGAGCGATATGCAAGTGCATGAGAGGTCCAGCCGAGTTTACTAGAGTTCCTACAAATGTCGATGTGGTTTGGAATTCATTTCCAGATGATGAGTTCTTGCATTCATTTGCAGATGATGATTTATGGAATTCATTTACATACTATGAGGTATTACATTCATTTGTAGACAATGAGGTCCAACATTCATTTGTGGATAGTATGGCCCTGCATTCAATTGCAGATGATGTGGTCCTGTATTCATTTGTGGACGATGAGATTCCGTCATTCTTTATGTTGTGGGTGAACCCACATTAATTTGTGGATGTTATGTTGTATTTTTATACTAGTGATATTGCAAGTGATCTGTCGAGATGATGTGTCGATATGATGATGCTCATGATGATGTGTCGAGATGATGATGCTTGAGATGATGTATCGATATGATGAAGCTCTGTGATGATGATTTTCCATGGATGATGATGATGATATAGTTGTTGAAAACATATTACAGCATAAGACTTACTAGTCAGTTGTATAGATGTTATTGGTGTTACTATTGTTATAGAATACCTTCCTAGTTAAGAGGGAGTGTTAAAGAAATGTAACTACGGAATATATTTGGTTTTGTATTTTATTATTATTCCTCCTTTCGGAGGTGTTGTTCCTATGAATAGGGATGTCATTGATGTAATTGTTCATGTAAAGTCTTGAGGTAAAACCTCCATTGTAATTTGGGTCAGTAGTACCCACAAAAGTATTATTAAAATGTTATTTTGAGTATCCCAAAACAAGTTGGCCCTAGTTGAGAAGAGAAGTTGGATATGTTGGGTTATTAGGATTCTTAGTTGATGTGTATAAATAGATGAGGCATCCTCCTCATTTGGACACACTCAGAACTTAAGCAAATTTGATAAAGAGAGAAGTAGAAATCCATTCGAGAGGGAGGAAGCAGACTAGTATTATTTTTAGGGTCTTTCACTATACTTGGTTAAAGTCTATATCGAGGAAGTTTTGTTGGGTTTTATTCCCTGCAAGGGTTTCCCATGATAAATATTTGTGTTGTTTTTTGTTTTTTTGTGCTTGTTATTCTTTCAGTGATCCTTTTTTTGGCAAAAAAACTTTTAAAATCTTAAAAATTCTCCTATTACCATTCATTATATAAGGAAGTTGAAAATCAATTATCCTGATACATGTAATCTAGGATGTAATTCTTCCATACCTATAGCTAATAATAGAGGTGAAGTAGACCCTTCAGGTATCAAGTTATAATGTTGTGATGTAATTGTAAGCTATTATAAGCATATGTGGATTGGATATCAAGATTAAGATTGGATATTTATGACGAGAAAGAAAACCATACCTTCTCATGGGTGTTTCATCATTTGGGTTTTTACCCCATGTATATGGTGTATCAATTATTTTCTCTTGTATATTAATTAATTTGATTGTTTGATGCTTGTATGGATAGAAGGCTAAACTAGTAGATTTTTTCTATTGATTTTCATGTTAGCAAATATATTGGTGTATCATAATACATATTCTGAATACTCTATGCATGATAGCAACCTGGAAAAATTTAGCACTAAAACATATTGGTGCATTGTATTCATTTGAATGCAACAATGCAACAATTCATTTCATACATATTTATGCATTGGTGTATTTTAATGGAAATTATGCACCTAAGTGAATCATTGTAATAAAGACACCAATTCTCCTAACAACAACAAAAACATCATTCCCTTCAGCAATACCAATATTATTATCATAACCATTACAAGATATTATGGTGTGCAAGGTAATATATGGTGTATGCATCGATGCTTTCATTAAATAAAATACACAGTGGGGATTCAAAATCATATAACATACACTAGTGTGCATTATATATTTTCCTTGATCCATATGAAATATTGGTCCATTGGTGCATATTATTTATAGATGCACCCCCAATGTTTTCACTATCCAAAATATACATTAGGGAATAAAAACATATATAATGTGAAATAGTACATATTATATATGTTTTAAATCCCTGATGCATATCAAATATTGATTCACTAGTACACATTATCAATATAACCATAGTGACAAAAAAACCTCTACTAAAGCCTCTAGTTTTCAAGATTTTTAGTTATAGAGAAAATATGTTAAAACATCTTCTACCAATAATAAAGGTTTTTTTTTTTCTCAATCTTGTAACCAAAAAAACTCTTGAAAACCTCCATCATGTGGTGTTTTTATTTAGTGTGCATAATTATATCTCTCAAACACACTAATTGTCACCTACAAACAAAAGTATAACAAGAAAAAAAATATTAAATTCAAGTTAATTAACATCGTTAGTGGGAATGGCACCTGCTTTTGCATAATATGCATCATTATAGTTCTTTTTCATAAGTAAAAATTTGTTTTCTCTAAATCAATAAGTTGATAGAAGAAAATACAACTTTAAATATTTGAAATTTGATTATAGTTCTTTTTCATAAGCAAAAAAAGTTGTTCTCTAAATCAATAAGTTGATAGAAGAAAATACAACTTTAAATATTTGAAATTTGAAGTTGATTCCATTCTTGTAGTAAAAAGAAAATGATAATCATAGACTCATGTTCACATCGATACAACTATACTTATAATCCAAAACAATATATGAGCATTAAGCATGTCACTTGCACATCCTTATAAGATTATTTTCCTTTAATTTTACTATACTGACAATGTAGTCTATACAACCACATAATTTCTAACATAAAATTCATCATATCCAGAGACAATAATATTGGGAGAAACCATTCCTGACTAATATTTTTCCTTCACGTGCCTTCCATGTTAGAACAATACCCTACTGCTTCAAAACCACCATCACCACAAAGCCTAGGGTTGTCCATCAAGCTTGGAAAGTAAATACTCAATGTAGATGGAACATTGTATATCAATTTATTATATGCAATATTGAACATGTTAAGATTCAAATCACTAAATTCAGCAGGAATTTCTCATGTCAAGGAGTTAAAGAGAGAATTAGATATGTAAAATTAACATATTCCCTACTTTTATAGGAATATTGGCCAAAAATCGGTTATTTAAGAAATGGAGTTATAATATTGATTCCATATTGGAATGTGACGAAGCTACTAGAGAATGGATTCCCTAAGAGATTCAACCTTTCCAATTTGTTCATTGAAAGTTCCTTATAAATAATCAATGAAGAGGGAACACTTCATTATAAATTATAACATGAAATACTACCTTCCAACTTATAACATGAAATACTAAACTTGTTAAGCTTCAAATCACCCAATTCAAAAGGACTATCTTCTATCATGGAGTTAAAATGTGTGTAAATATTATTTTCCTTAGCATTCAAAAAATGACTATATGATTCAATAGGAAAAATATGTTGCACACGTGCATATATCATGTGTCTGGATCTATGTAACCAAAATAGCCAACACCTATTGATATGGAATCCATCCCTTCTCAAATATTTCAAGTACCTTGATAAGCCCATAATAATCCACTCAAGTACCAAAATCAACTCCTAACATAATGTTATTGGATGTCTATTACGATGAATGATAGGAGGTACACTATCATGATGCAAATAATTCAAAACCTCGGCTTATCCTACCACAATTTTGTGGCATGTAGGCCACTTAAGGTCACATGCTTTATGGCCATGAAGGAGATCACTTAAACCACCATTATACACACACTTAGATACCAAAATATTAGAACTAACACTAGTACAACAACAACAACAACAATGTTTCACAATGTGGTTGTGCCTAATTTGTCCTAGAGTTTCAATTTATGCATAGCATACATTATCATTGCAAGAGGTGCAATTGGTATTTCCAGTGTTCCACGAGGAGTCCATGACCTCTTTATAACCATTTTTTTAACATTTCCAAGGGTATCCTTATGTACCTTTCCTGATGCACCACTTCAAAGCCACCTTTTCCTCATATACGCATCGATGAATTGCATATTCTTTGAAAGCCAATCGGTGAAACGAGGTCTGTGTTCGGACATACTTATTGTTACGACACCTACATTTAGTCTTATTATATTGATAGTATTGTCTATAAAACCACACAAATCCTAGCACAAAAATATGATCTGTGGCCAATAATGTTGGAAGCATCCATGCTCTACAATTATTCTTCTTCATTGTGAGTATACCTTAATGCATGTCAGATTAGTACTCCAAACAATCAAAAATGTTAAAGATCAAAGACAAGAAGTAGAATATGGTGGAACACGCAATGGGAATATTGATTTCCTTCTCATTATTAGACTCAAGTATTTATAGGATTACATCACAACAATAACATGGGTCAATACTATGGGTCACTAATCAAGATAAGGTGACCAAATCAACTACTCAACTAACTTACTAATTAATGTTGCCTTTGACCAATGAGATTACATTTCTTAACACATCCCCTTAATCTGAATTAGTATAGTATATTCAGGATTGTCAATTCCTAAGTGCTCTCTTTGATATTGAAATGTCGTTGTTCCCAATGGTTTGGTAAACATATCATCCAACTACTCCTTAGATCCACAAAACTGTAAATAAATTTGTCCATCATTGACTAACTCACGAATGAATGATAGAGAGTGTAAATGTGTTTTCTTTTTCTATGAAATACGTTCAGTGTGTCCCATATCCTTTAAAATTCTTATTATCCAAACTACATGATAGTTTGTTGCAGTGGCTACTACATATTCTGCTTCTGTAGAAGACGTGTTGACAATGAGTTGCTTCTAAGATTCCCAAGAGATCAGATTTGTACCCAAATTAAAATCATAACCAAATATGTGTTTCCTATCATCAATACTTTGTGCAAAATCATTGTCATTATACCCTATGAGAGTAGTGTCTAGTGAATGAGTGCAACATATCTTAGAATTGATTTTCCAAAATTCTAGTGAGACTCTTTTGGAGACTCCATAAATCTAGAAATAAGACTAAAATCATATATCAAATCAGGTCTAGTTGCAGTCAACTACATTAAACTTCCCACCATTCTTTTATAAAGTGTAGAATTTACTGTTGGTCCATCATCATTCTTTGTTAACTTGGTTCCTAGAGCAATGGTGGTTTCTGTTGGTTTACATTTATCCATTCTAAATCTTTGTAGAATATCAGTAGCATACTTATGTTGAAAAATGAAAATACCTTTATCAGTTTGAGTAATTTCTGGACCAAGGAAGTACTTCATTGGACCTAGATCAGTCATTTCAAATTCCTTTTCCGTGATTTAACTGAATTCTTATAGCATTAAATTAGTAGTGTAAATCATGCCATCAACATAAAGACATACAATCAACATGTTACCTCGATGGTATGTTTTTACTTATAGAGTGGGTTCATTGCTACTTCTGTTGAACCCATTGCTCATGTGATAGGAGTCAATCCTATTGTACCAAGCTCGTGGAGATTATTTTAGACCATACAAGGGATTTTTTAGCTTAAACACTTTGTGTTCAAGGCCTTCGATAGTATATCCAAGTGGATGGTCTACATAAACTTCTTATTCAAGAATACCATTGAGAAAGGCATATTTCACGTCCATTTGATAAACAAGCCACTGATTTTGTGTTGCAATGGTATCCATCCTTTCTATAGGAGAAAAGGTTTCATCATAATCTACACCATACTATTGTGCATATACTTTGGCAGCCAATATTTCCTTGTTCTTTTCAAGCTCTCCTTTTTCATTCAGTTTGGTCATATAGACCCATTTGACTCCAAGATTTCTTTTATCTGCAGGGATATCAACAAGATCCCATGTTTGGTTTTTATCAATACCATCAATCTCTTCATTCATTGCTTGTACTCATTGTGCATCCTATACTACTTCATCAAAAGATGTGGGATGATAGGAAAATAGAGCATGGTGAAGCTTCTCATCAATAACAAAAGTCTACTCATATAACTCTCTCAAACTTTTGTTTTTTTGGTTCCGAAATGGACTATTTGCTGGTGTTTCTTCTTGTTGTTGTACTTCCAATATTGGAAGTCTGATAGGTAAATATGAAAGATCTGAACTTCCTTTTTGTTGTTTGTCTAAAGGATCACTCTAACATTGGTATTCAAGGAAATTCACATCTCTACTCACCACAATCTTTTTGGTGACAAGATTATACAACTTGTAATCCTTGTGTTGTTCACTATAACCAGTGAAAATGTACCACTCACTCTTCTCATCCATCTTTCTTCTGAGTTCATCAGGTACATGAGAAAATGCAACAAAACAAAAAACTATTATATGTGCAACACTAGTCTTAGTGCCACTCCAAGTTTCTTCATGAATCTTGTTTTGGACACTCACTGTGGGTGATCAGTTGAGAAAGTAGACTGAGCATACAATAGCTTCATCCCAATACTCATCTGATAGCTTCTTGTATGACAACATGCTACAAGCCATGCTCATGATGGTTTGGTTCTTTCATTAAACAACTCCATTTTGTTATGAAGTGTATCTGGTGGTGAATTGTCTCTGGATGCCACGTTGCTTGCAGATTTCTGTAATATCAGGTGAATCATATTCAGCTCCAACATCTAACCTGAGCACTTTAATGAACTTTCCAGACTGCTTGTCAGTTAGGGCCTTGAACTGTTTGAACCTGGAGAAGGTCTCTTAATTGTTCTTGAGGAAATAAACCCATATTTGTCTGCTAAAATCATCATTAAATGTCATAAAATAAAATATACCTCCTATGGATTGGGTTTGCATGGGTCCAAAAAGGTTTGTATGAACTATCTCAAGATGTTCTTTGACTCGATATGTGGAAGTGGGGAAGTTTTCTCTTTGATGTTTCCAAATGATACAATCCTCACAGGAGTTGGATTGTTCATGTATAACTGGTATCCCCTTGACCACAGACTGTTTATGCAAAAGATTGAGACTTTTAAAACAAATATGAACAAATCTACAGTTCCATAACCAGGATTCATCTAGACTAGAAACAATATGAGCTACATATTGTGGAAGGTTGGCACTACTGAGATTGAGAGGAAACATAATGTTCTTGGTCATTTCAACTTTAGCTATGAGTTTCCTACTTGGGGGTTTATCATAAATGGAACAGTATGTATCACAAAATTGAAGATCATACTTGTTCTAAAGTAATTGACCTATATTGATCAGATTGGCAATCAGATGTGGTACATAGAAAACCTCATGAATAAAATTAGTTTCATTTTGCTTTGTAAATACAGGAACAATACCTTTTCCTTTTGCTAGAACCAGAAAGTCATCTCCTAGCTTGATATTCATGACAACAAAGGAATCCAAACTAGAGAAAAATGACTTTTTACCTATCATGTGATTGTTGCAACCGTTATCTAGTAGCCATAAATTTTAGCTGCAATGTTCTTAATTTGCTTGAAGGAGAGGAACATAATCTCTGGCAAGCTTTCTTCTTCTTTAGAGACATTGGATCTGCCACTATTCTTATATGCTTTCTTATTTCTGCATTCTCGTTCATCGTGGCCATACTTCTTGTAGTAGTTACATTGAATATTGGACTTATTGGTCCATATCTTGCCTCTTCCCCTCTGACCTTGAGAGTTGTGAGAGTGTTCTGAGTAATTTGGATGTTCATGACTGGTTCTGTCCTCTATAAGAGGAGGACCTCAGCCTCTTTTTCCTCTACCTCGTCCTCCTCTACCTTGACCTTTATTGAGGGAAGCTTGGGTGATGAAAGCATTGGTCAACGAATATTCTTCTTGATTGAGTCAAGCTTCATGAGATAGAAGGGATCTAGTCAATTGTTCTAGGGTGAAATGAGACATATCTTTTTCTTCTTCTATGCGAGTCACTACCATAACAAATTTCTTGGTGATACACCTTAAAATATTTTGAACAACTACCTTCTATTCTAAAGGTTCACCATAGGTTTAAAATTGGGTTACAATTCCTAAAACCCTAGTCATAAACTGTTCTACATTTTTAGTTTCCTTTACTTTTAGACTTTGAAACTAAAGTCGAAGATTTTTCAATATTACTGTTTTTACTCGCTATATTCCCTTGTAGTTGTTTGCGAGCAGATTCCAAGCTTAATGTGCACTGGTAGCTCCTAAGATCTATAGGAAAATGAACTCCTTGATGCAACTTTGGATCAACCATTTGGCTATTATGTCTCGGTATCGGCGAGCTTCTATGGAATTCTTCTGGGCATTACTCATTGCGACCATAGAATTTGTATCAGTTTCTTTGAACTCGGTTTCAACCATATCCCAACATTTGTTGAGCTAGAGAAACATCTTCATCTTCATAAACCAAAACTCATAGTGGGTATCGGTTAGTACAAGTCTAGAGATCTATTTCAAATTTGAGGTGCTTGTGCTGGTAGTAGCCATGCTGGTATGACTAACTAGAGATCCCTTTTTTTTAACTGTTTAAAATAGTCAATGCAACTTGTATAGCTAGCACAAGGCATCAAAAGAGTGCGTCAGTCAAAAACCGTGGGTCACTGACACTCTTTTCCTTTAGGAAGGGTGCGTCAGTGGGTCACTAACACTCTTTTCCTTTAGGAAGGGTGCATCAGTGAGTCATTGACACTCTTTTCCTTCAGGCAGGGTGTGCCAACCTTCCAAGAGAGAAGAAAATGAAAAAATACATTTTATTCCTTGATGTGTTTCGGCTTCGATCACAACCTTGGTGTGTCTGTGCTTTCCACTATGTGAAAATGCTTACCCAATACAAAAGGAATGGATCAGGCCATATGCTCTGATACCATGTTAAAGACCAAAGACAAGAAGCAGAAGATGGTAGAACACACAATGGGCATATTGATTTCCTTCTCATTATTAGAATCAATTATTTATAGGATTACATCACAATAATACCATGGGCCAATACTATGGGCCATAAAATACTACGGGACCCTAATCAAGATAAGGTGACAAAATAAACTACTCAACTAACTGACTAATTAATGTTGCATTTGACCAATAAGATTACATTTCTTAACAAAAATCACCATTAACACAAAACCCAAGATCACCCATTAAACTTAACCTATTTATACTCAATGTAGAGGGAGCATTGCCTATGGATTTTATTATATGAATATTCAACTTGTTAAACTTCAAATCACCCAATTTAAGAGGAATTTCTTTCGACAAGAAGTTAAAAGAGAGATAAATTGAATGTAAAAATTGGAAACTTCCTTAGATATGTTGGAATAAATCTTGGAAAATTATTATTTGAGAAAATGAGGTTGGTAAGTTGAGTCTATAACAAAATGTCTATAGCAGAATGTCAATGGTAGAGAACTAATTTCCTTTGAGATTCAACCTTTCCATTTCGTTCAGTAAACCCAAGGAAGAGGACATGTGAACTAATGATTGCTTCGATCATTTATAGCAATATGAAACACCGACCCTATCTCAAAAGCAAACTAGAAAAGTGTTTCATAAGGAGCGAAGTTCATTCCATCCCTTGTAACTTTCACAACACAATAATCCACAATTATGTAGAAAGCATACGTCTCAAACAATGAAAAGGATATAGATTTCAATACCAATGTTGCTTTCTTGCTCTCCATACTAGATGTGAGCCCAAGTAGGTTGACAAAGGATGAAGGGTGTAGTAACCAACGCTCCACATGCACACCACTATCAACATCATATTTCGTAGGGTTAAAATTTTTATTTTATTTTATTTTCAATAGCAAAGTACGTTGATAGTGATAAATAGAATCAGATAAGGTTTTTTGGTACAATATATTTATAACTAGCAACAACCATATTAATAAGATTAATATGTTCTGAATACTCCGAGAGGTATATTTGACAAATTGATATTATATATATTTTGATGGAACTGATTGAATCTTTTGAAAACCCTCACCCATTTTTATTCATGTTTATAAATTGCATTGATATTATCACTCTCGAAGCACAATTACTTAACTTATTGTTCTCATGGTGCTATGCTACCAAATGCAAAGCTTATTGGGCATGCCAATGGTTTCACTGCAATGAAGGTCGACTTCTCATATTAAGAGATGGATTCATAGGATTACAACTACAGTTTCATCTAATAGTTTTTTGTTACTAGGTTTTAATTATCACTTTCATCTAAATTTCATTTAATAGTTGTATCACTATTAGAGTTAGCCCAATAGTTAATATAATAGTTATCCAATATAACCGTGAATAGAGTTGAAGTTAAGCTAATAATTGTATAATCATTAGAGTAACCTAATAGTTATCCATTATATATGTGACTAGAGTTGAAGTTAAGTTATTAGTTGTAGAATCATTAGAGTTAAGCTAATAGCTGTATCTAATCTTTAATTTAAAAGTTAATATATTAGTGATTGCAGTTCAAGTAAAAGTCATTATTGGAGTTGAAGTTAAGCTAAAAGTTGTATCATTAATGGATTTAAGCTCATAATTGTATCTAATAATCTAATAGTTGAAGTTGAAGTTTAATTTTTCCAACTATCACAAACTCTACTTATTAACTAAGCTTTTTTTTTTTTGAAATTGTTAATTATGAATTTTGGACGGCACCCATAAAATCAATGTGGACAATACACTTGTCTCATTCTTGTCCATAGATTAAAAAAATGTAAATGGTAATCTACTCCAGAATTCCAAGATATATACACCTATCCACTTAAATATATTTTATTAAAAAAAAATTAATATAATTTTAAATAATAAAAAATTTAAAAGCAATAGTTTATATTTGTTATGATTAATAAATTATTTATATTTAATTTTAAATATTCAAGTTTAATTTAATCTTTAGTTAAATCATATTTTTTATTATTTAAAAATAAAATCAACATTCTTGTAACACATATTCCACATTAATTATGCAGTCTCAATATTTTATATTTATCATTCCAACCATTTTGCTTACAACACTTTATATTTATTATTTCATTTTCCAACACTTTAATATTATTTTACATTGCTCGCAATATCTGACAACTGGGATTCTTTCCGTGTGGGGAAAGAATGAAATGGACCATTTGAATGGGACAAGGTGCCGATTTGCGCTGAGCCACACTTGCCAGGTCTCTCTCTTAGAATTCCACGAGTGTAAGGCAAATATTCTTTTCTACTGAAAGAAATTTAATTCCACAATTGCCCAAGCAAATATATATAATTTATTTGGACATTAATAAAATTCATTTTTCTTTTCTTTTATGTGTGGAATAAGAATTATTTAAAATAGCTTTCTTTAAATTCCACAACTGTATGTATATATATATACATATATAATTGATTTGAATAATAATAAAGTTAATTCATTTGGAAGTAGAAAATTGCAAAACGGATGTTCTTTCCTTTTATGTGTAGAGTAAAGATTTTTATTTCTTGTAATCGATCAAAGTTCAATTTTCATTAAATTTTTAATAGTTAACAAGATTATATAACTTTATAGTTTAAAAAATAATATTTTTTAATTATTTTGTAAAATTATTTCTTTGCTATATAATTCAATAAGGTGATATGGTTAGGATATGATCAATTTTCATGTTATTGTAGGTAGCATTGGTCTCACCAAATAATGTTTTAAAAAATAGCCATTTGCTGACATGACATGGGTGTCAGATATGGGTTAGCTTTTCATGATTGTGGGCCATCCTCACTGCCTTGCTTAAGCATCGTCGCCCATAACACACTTCAATGTTTATACACAACCAAATTGTATGTCAACTGCCACGCAACCATTCAAAAGTAATGGCGGGCCATTCTTTTTTTCAATGAAAAAAATTGTAACTTGTTATTTGATAAGAAATCAAAGTTACAAGTAGTCCTAGTGCAAGTTAGCAGCCCTCCATCACAACACAAATTGTCCAAAACATCTTACTTAGAGGCAATCATTATATGTCAAACTCGACAAGTAGAGAGTTGATCAACAAAACCAAAATATACAAGACAACAAAGACTAATGCAAAGCTACTACAAAAAGTTTGTCCTGTCTATAGGGCTTAGGCTCTTAAAAGTATAGAATAAGAGCCGAATTAACCAAGAGATGTGAAGCAAACTCCTCAAAAAATATGAATCCATCCATTGGACCTATAGCCATCTTGGAGAGAGTGTCTTCCTGCATATTTAACTCCCTAAAAACATGTTCAAAGGAAATCTCAATAAACTCAGCAATCAAAGCATGGATCCTGCTCACACAGTGTTCCAATTGAAGTGAATACGTATCCACAAAGCCCTTTGCCCAATCAATGGAAACCTTTGAATCGCCAAATATTTTAATTCTAAAAATATTTGTGTATCTAACGAACCACAACAAGCCCCAAAAGGCCAAAAAATCTACCTTTGTATTGGTACCTTTGCCAATGTCCATCCTCAGGTGGGTCTGATAATCCTTTTTAATGTTTAAAATCATCCATGCGCCACATACTCCATCTTTCACATCCCCATCAAAGAAGACCATTCTATGACCGAGTCCATATATAAGGAAGTAACACGAGGATGGGGTAATAACTATTACTACCAACTCTCTTGTGTCTTGAACACATTCCTCATTTTCTTCTTATGTTCTGATGGCTTCGTATTAAAATTAGAATTGACATTTTTCTTGTGCATAGTCTCTAAAACTAATAACACGAATAGGAAAACCAATTAGGTCAATATCAAATAGACTATAAGTTTTTTTATCTAATGCATCCTAGAATCATGAGGGACATAATCTCAGCATAGCTTTACCCTCTTGGGTCATTCAAGTTTATGGAGCTCTTTGCATTTGGAAATTGTAGGAATACTGATTGAGCTATAGTTGAACCATAAATTCAGAATTAGAACTGGGACTAAGGGTTCAATTTGGCTTCTTAATGAACTTGATCATAACTATGTTAAATTGGCATAAGATATTAGTTATGTTTTACCCTTTGCTTAGAGAATTTTGCAATGATATCCAAGGTGTTATAGTTATCTATAAGGCACTGTCTTTCTCTATATTTTTTACAAACTCTGATATGACCAAACTTGTTCTTTTTACCTCTCGATTGTTAAATATTTAAGCATATCCATATTTAGTTGTTGATGCCTTGTTTCTTCTTGCTACTCTTTGTTGATTAAATCTAGTTGCAATTAAAAGTGAGGAGAGAAGTTGCATCAGTATCTTAAAAAGAATTAACTGTCTTGGCTACTCAAGCTTGCAACATGATCTCCAAATGTATGTCGGATTGGTGTGATTACTTTCAACATGGACTAAACATTGGTGGTTAAACAATTTAGAATGGTATGTGTTTCCATATGAAAGTGTAACTAGAACTTAGAATATGATCTTGGATATTTAAAAGTTAAACACAACGACTTCCTAATTATAGTCTAAAATCATGCTCGAAATAATCCATTGCTCCAAAGAGTTCAAACTAGTGGTTATACGTTATCTTCTATCAATATTTTTCATACTAATGTAACTTTTATAGTCATCTTTCGTGATCCATCAAGAAGTTGGCATGTTTGTCAAATTTGACAGGTTTAGCATCGACTTCGACAAGTCTAAACCTTGATACAACCTTGGCAGGTTCCGCATCTCAACATGCATCATCGACACCAGCATCGCGACATGACTACAACAGATTATCCCTTTGTTTTACAGTCGTCTGTAACGGTTGAACTTCCGAACTATTCTAACTTCTTTGTAATTGAACATAACGGGTAGTCACCCAAGCGTCTCAGCACTCTATATAAGCATGTACATTATTGTGATATACAAGTAAGTAATAGAGTAGAATAGAACAACAAAGATTGGTTTGAACTCTTGTGTTTTGTCTGTGCATATACTTTCTGTCTGTGTAGTGTATTTCCTACTTTGCTTATTTTAATATGATTCCTCCATAATAGTGCTCGATTCATTCAATCAAATTATTATCCTCCGACGTGTGCCTCGGCACTCAGATCACTGGTATTAGAGAATATTCAGAGCTTAAGTTGTGTAGACACTTCTATCAAAGTTACTTTACTTATGCATGTTCAAACACACTCACAAACTCAACAATTCAAGCAGAAACTGCCTTCAAATTCAGAGAAGATGGCTAAAGAAACATAAAATAGAAATGCAACCGATGAGACAGAAAATCTCATAGAGAAAGCACTGGTTCGACAACGAACCAAAATGTTTGCCCAGCTCAATGATATTCTCACGCGATTTGCTTTGACATTTGGAGGATCGTCGACAAGATCCAACTCCGACAAAATGAGTCTAGTCAAAGTGTAAATGAATCTAGACATACTGAATATTAAAGGAAATATTGACGTGGAATCCATAGACAATTGGGCACAACAACTAGAATCCTAATACTTTGTGAATCAACTCTCAAAATCTGAAATGATCACCATTACACCCCTAAATATGTCAACCTTTGTGCACTGTTGGTGGGAGAATTTATTGACAAATGTGGAGCGAGAAGGAGACCCCATAGACACATGGAAGAAATTTGTCAAGTACATCCAAAAGGATTTCTACCTACCCAAATACATTGAACAGTAGTATAAGAAGTGGCAGCAACTAAGGAAATGGAAAGACCAGTTCGGGCAAGTTACACCGATGACTTCTATCAACTCATGGATATATACTTGGCACCCAAGAAGAAGAGAAATTGCTTGTCCTGAAGTATGTCCACAGATTATCCCTGTACATTTAGTAAGGGATGGATTTTATGATTGTCAATACACTTGCAGATGCATTCCACTACGCCAATAAGCTTGAATCTAAACAAAAAGGAAATGCATGTTTCATGACCAAGACGATGGGTTGAACATCCAATAAGAAGTCACTAGCTGACTCTAACAAGTCAAGACACCCTTCTCATTCAACTTCGCCAAATCCAAACTATCACAAAAAGAACTCCCATAAATACAAAAGGGAACATAGAAAGCAGCCTCCTACCGGGAAATGGTGTGATTATCAAAATTCACCATGCCATGATACATCTAAATGCAAGCCTCAAAAGACATTTTTGGCAAAATTATCGACATCCAACTTGTCCAACAAAACCCTAGGAGAATCAGACCCAGAAGCATCGACCTTTTCGACATCGGCATCAACCACTCCAACAACCTCAGCTATCTTCGATGAGGAGGAACAAGAACGCATGTTCCATACACAAATATGGTGTTCAAAACAATCCATTACATCTAAATATAGATAATGGTAGCCAGAAGGACTTTGTTTCTGAATATCTTGTAAAAAAACTTGGTCTTGTCACCACTCCACATCCTCAGAATTACAACATCGATTGGATGAAGGTGGAGAGGAACTAAGAATTACCCGACAATGCAGGCTCACCTACTTCATTAATCCTTTTGAAGATGAAGTGATGTGGCACTACTTTTCGTAGCTGATGCCATGTTTGGGAAACCTTACTTATGGTATCAACATAAAATTTATTAGTCACGGCCTCAGAAGGTGATTGTCAAAATTTGGAATCAATGGTATGGCATATCAGAGCGATGACCTACACAAACGGTTGCAATGATATCTTCCAAACAAACAAAGAAGCTTATAAACCATGCTCAGAAATTTGCATTGATCATAATAAAGCCTTAATGATTCGAGGAAGACTGCAGTAACTAGTAGACTCACCGACCAATGCATCGCCCGATAATAGCAGCAGATTGACCATATTCTTGAGGAATACCTGCGCAATTTCAAGAGAAAAATGGAGTACCTCTACATTTACAGGTAAAACCTTACATTGAACTTGTTCCTGTTAGGGTTAACCTTGACTTGAGATCGAGTCAAAGGTGGTTAGGTCTAGCACATGGTTTGGGCACACGGTTTCTTGTAGCCCATGGTATTGTCCCATGGTATCGTCCCATGGTATTGCATGTGTTAATCTTGACTCGGGATTGAGTCAAAAGTGGTTAGGTCTAGCACATGGTTTGGGTACATGGTTTGGGCACATGGTTTGTTGTAGCCCATGGTATTGTCCCATGGTATTGTATGTGATTAAGCCTTTATAAGGCTTGATGAGGATCCATTGTAATTGTACTAAGTACTGTATTGTACTGGATGTGGGCATTGTATTGTACTGGAAGAGAGACTGTGAGAGCGTGAAGAGGAAGTATAGCAGTTTTGCTGCAGGGCGTATCCCTTCATCTTTCTGGACTGAAATAAAAGGACTGGCAAATTTGTTTGTGGACGTAGCGCATCGTTTGGGTGAACCACGTTATATCTGTGTCTCTCTGTAATGTTTAATGTGTTTTTTGCATCTTGTTTATTGATTTAACTGTATATCTGTTATTGCTCTGCGGTCCTGTTTTTCTAACAATTGGTATCAGAGCTAAAAGGTCTATTTGGTTTGTAAACTCGCAGGAAAGAAGGGTTCCTGGTTCGAGTGGGAGAAATGGTGGAAGAAGGAAAGTTTAGGGTCGATAAATTTAACGGCCAAAACTATCATTTATGGAAGATGCAAATGGAGGACTCTCTGTACCAGAAATATCTGTACCTGCCATTGGGCGGAAAAGCAAAACAGCCAGCGGCTATGAAGGATGAAGAATGGGAGGTTCTTGACAGAAAGGCACTAGGAACAATACGGCTGTGGCTGGCTTCGTCAGTGGCCTTCAATATTTCGAAAGAAATAACAACAGAGGGTGTGATGAGCACATTGAGTAAGCTCTACGAAAAACCCTCAGCTTATAACAAGGTATTTTTAATGAAGCATTTATTTAATATGAAGATGTCGGAAAGTGGATCTGTTGCTGACCATTTAAATGAGTTTAATACACTTACCAGTCAGTTAAGTTCTGTAAAAGTGAACTTTGATGATGAGGTTAAGGCTCTTCTAATCTTGTGCTCATTTCTAGAAAGCTGGAATAGCTTGGTCATGGCTGTAAGTAACTATGTCCCTAGTTCAAGCACTCTTAAGTTTGATGATGTTGTTAGTGTTATTCTTAGCGAGGAAATGTGAAGGAAAAGCACAGGTGAGACATCAGGTAATGCGTTGACCATGGAGAGCAGAGGGAGACAAAAAGAGAGAGGAAGGAGCCTAGGAAATCGCGGCAAGTCTAAAAAGGGAAGATCCAAGTCCATATTCAGAAAAATAAAATGTTGGAATTGCGGTAAGGAAGGACATCTAAAGAAAGACTGCAGAGCACCAAAGAAGAAAGGTGAGAGGCAGCAAGAGACTACCCAGGAAGCAAATGTAGCAGGTTATGTGTTACAAGATGCTTTGATTCTTGCATTAGATAATACTAGTGATTACTGGGTAGTAGATTCAGGGGCTTCATGTCATGCTACACCCCATAGGAAATTCTTTTATGATTATGTTCAAGGTGATTTTGGGCATGTGTTATTGGGGGATGATGAACCATGTAAAATTGTTGGAAAGGGTAAGGTACGGATTAAACTAAATAATGGAAATGACTGGTTTCTAAAGGATGTAAGGCACATTCCTACTATGAAAATAAATCTGATCTCAACAGGGCAGTTGGGAGATGGCGGCTGTTTATCTACGTTTGGAGAAACGTGGTGGAAGGTCACTAAAGGATCAATGGTAATTGCAAAAGGAAATAGGATAGGTACGTTATATTTATGTCCTCATAACACTGATTATTCTATTTCAATAGCTTCCACATAAACAGGTGCAATGTTGTGGCATCATAGGCTTGGCCACATGAGTGAGAAGGGGATGCAGATTCTCCACTCAAGGAAACTGCTTCCAGATCTGAAGCAGGTAAGTTTTGAATTTTGTGAGAACTGTGTTTATGGAAAAAATAAGAGAGTTAAATTTCTCAGGGTTGGGAAACAAAAGAAGAGTGAAAAGTTAGAGCTTGTCCATACAGATGTATGGGGACCAGCTCAGGTACAGTCTCTTGGTGGCTCTTGTTATTATGTTACTTTTATTGATGATGCAACTAGAAAAACTTGGGTTTATTGCATTAGATAGAAATCTGATGTGCTTGATACTTTTAAGAAGTGGAAATCCTTGGCTGAGAATGAGACAGGAAAAAGGTTGAAATGTCTTAGATCTGATAATGGAGGCGAGTACTGTAGCAAGGATTTTGGCAGTTACTGTTCACACAATGGGATTCGCAGAGAGAAGACAGTCCCTGGAACACCCCAAGAAAATGGCGTGTCAGAAAGGATGGATAGAATGATCATGGAGTGTGCAAGGTGTATGAGATTGCATGCAGGGTTTCCCTTACAGTTTTGGGCTGATGCTGTAAACACTGCTGTTTATTTAATAAACAGAGGGCCTTCAAGCGCTTTGGATGGTGGAATTCCAAAGGAGGCATGGACAGGTAAACAGGTAAAATACTCATTTCTTAGAACTTTTGGTTGTGAAGCATTTGTCCATATTGATAAAGATGATAGAACAAAGCTTGAGGCTAAATCCATGAAATGTACCTTTATTAGATACGGGGTTGATGATTTTGGTTATCGCTTATGGGATCTTAAAAATCGCAAAATCATTAGGAGTAGAGATGTAGTATTCAAT